>JAVLUE010000345.1:0-97467 GCA_034190945.1 Octodonta nipae | reverse complement strand
GGAGAGAGAGAGAGAGCCTAGAAAAATCCAGGCCTTCTTTCTCCAACCATTCGAATAGTGAATGAGTTTCCATGGTGAACAAACGAGCAAGATCAGTAAATGGAGACAAATAAATAGCGGTAATGGTTGTATTAATGCAACCAAACAATGATCGAACCTTGTTGTTGTCGTTTAAAAGTAAGAAACGAAACACACTTTTAAAAACTGGTAGTAACCAGAGTAGCGCCCAAACATGTATTTGGGTATGTTGTGAGTAAGTGAGTGAGTGAGGATCGAGTGTATCTGTGTCTCTCTGTGTGTGTGTGTGTGTACAATGTTTTTTTTTCCGATTGAACCCATAGAATAAATAGATAGAGATGAATAGATGGATGGATGGTTGGTTGGTTGGTTGAAAAAAAAAAACAAAATAGATAAATGGATCTTCTTTGGTTTGGTTCAATTCGTTAGGTTTGCCTATTCACCACGCCCGATCACCGAATTGGTTTGAGAATATCAAGGCGCGATCACAAGTCAATGGATCCCGCCTTTGGTGCACCAAGAAAATAACAACAACCGAACACAACCAAAAAAAAAAAAAACGATCGCATCATTTCTTTTGTGTCGTCGTTTTTTCGTTGTTCAAAGAATAAGAGAATAATGTTAAATTACTTCTTCTTCTTCTTCTTTCGTCTCATTCTTCTTATTCTTGGTAAACGAGTTTATTTTAAAACATCCATCAAACATCATTCCAAGCTCCTATGGTAAATTACTGAAAAAAAGAAAGAGAGACAACCAGAACCAACAACAAGAAAAAAAAAATCATTCAGATTCTTGTTGATTATGATTTTGTGAGCTATATTTTCTTTTGGTTAGTCATATTTTCGGTGATTATTTGTTTGTTCGGTTATTGTTTGTTTGGTTGTGATGAAAGATGCCGGAGAGCGAGATGCCGAACCTGATACGAGAAGATAATTTAAGATTTTTTTTTTTTATATTTTTCTTCCACTTTCTCTCATTGCTAGTGTAAAAAAGAAACAAGAACAAAACTTATCATCATCAATGTAATGATGATCCTTCTTCTTCTCTTTTTCGAGTGCCACAACATAATAGTAATAATAATAACTGTACTTATTCTGCTCTTCCAATCTCTCTCTCTCTCTCACTCTCTTCTGATTCTATGCTTCGTTTTTTTTAAGTGTCATTCTTTGAATGAATTCTCTCTTTTCGCTTGTTCATGTTTTTGGTCGATTATTCTGTGTGTGTGTGTTTGCTTGAATTGTGCTATCTCTCTCTCTCTCTCTCTCTCATTGATGTTGACTTTTGATTTTTGAAGAGAAAAAAAAATCTTTAAACATTCAAAGATTCTTGATTTGGGTTGATGAAGAAGAATTTTCTGTTTCTTGGTTTTCCTTCCCAAAGATTTCCACAAATTCAATCATTTAAGAATCACAAACACAACAACAACAACAAAATCAAAGCCGATGCTTTGATTTTGTTTTTTCTTTGAAAATTCTTTCGAAAATTTCATGTGATCAGTGAATAATTTTTTTAGTGCTCAAAAAATTCAATTCATCTTGAACATTTTTTTTAATAATAAACCACGAATCTTCGAAACTTGGTAGGTTTGTTTGCTTGCTTGTTGTTGTTGTTTGAATTTGCATTAAACCTGATTATTCTCGGATCGAGTACTTAATAGAAACTTGAATGTTCTCTTAGAAGAATTTTTTTTATCTGTTTGGTTGATAGATTCTTTCACTATATATAGAATATATCTGAATGGTTGTATCATTCGTATTTTTTTTTTTTATTGTAAAGTTAGAGAAAGAGGCATGTTCGTATATCTTATTATTATTAATAATCTAATTAAGCATTCATCAGCAGAAAAAGAAAGCGAATCGGATGCTTTCCATGTGCGAAACCCGGGAATCATAGCATATATTCTTTCCCCTGACTCATGAAACAGAAATAGAAATTCTCTCCCGGATTAAATCATTTCGAATTGTTGAGGAATCTCATCAATTTAAGAAGATCATTCGTGATCAACCCAAATAACTGTTAATTCTCATTACATTAGAAGAAAAAACAAGACAAACAGATGATGAAATGAGATGAGAAAAAAAAAATCTCGATGTTTCAACTAAAGCCTAAAATTGTACATAGATTGAATTGAATTCAAAAACAAAAACACATCCCATCAGGTAGTTTTAATTGTATCAAATAGTTTATATTAAGCCAACTCTTTTTTTCCCGACTCGTTTCGCTCGTAAATGAGAGCTTTTTTACCTGGTGTTTGTTTTGCCAAAACAAAAAAGTTTTCTAATTTTAATTAATGTTCGATGATGATACCACCTTATGATAAGATAATAATAGTGGTCTGATCTTTGACCGCGGTGTGTTGATGTGCGGCTCATTGTGACATTCCATCATTTAAACCATAGCTTAGATTTGTAGATCTAATCTAATTTTTTTTATCAAAAAAAACAAGATACACCGCTTGTTTGATTTGAGCTGTTGTTTGTTGTTTTTTCGCTCCAATATTTTTTTTGGTGTTGTTGCACTTTCTTGTTTGGCTACATTCAATTGACAGAATTCAAACAGTGAAATTGCCAGAAAATATGAAACAGAAAAAAAAAATTCTTCTATTCGATTTGCTTGATAACGACTGTTTGTGCCGACTTTTAAGTTGTAGTTTTCTAATATAGAAAAAAAAAAAACATTGTAACATTCTCTGATCTGATGATTCTTCAAATCCGTTAAAACCTTTAACCTGAAAAAAAACCGTCAAAAGGATTCGCTTGCGCGAGAGCTTCATTCTTCACCGCCAAACAATAAATGAAACAAACACCTCACTTAAAAGAAAGGGCAAGACAGAAAAGCAAACAAAAAAAAAAACAGTGCTTGTTGTTGTTGTTGTGCCAGGCTTATACCAGTTTCGAAGTTTGTGTTTTGTTTAGTCTAGACCTCTAACCAACACTCAAACCAACACCAATTACCAGAACATTACAGCAAACACCTTGCCATCAGTCGGTCTTTGAGGTTTAAACACACAAAGAGAGCCGTACTTTAACCAAACTTGGGATTCAGCCAATAAGTGACCGATCAACATGAAAAAAACTCGATAATTCTAGAAAAACTTTGAATTCTTCAAAGAAATTTTAAGAAACCAAAGAGAAAAAAACAGAACAGAACAGATTCAATTGAAAATTTGGTTCAAATTTTGACGACAACCAAAAACGGAAAATGGAAGAAATAATAAAAAAAATTTCCAAACAATTGATTTTTAGTGTGTTCCATCTGTAAATGTGGTGGTGATTTGGGGAATATTTACGGTTATTATATTATTTAGTGTTATATTTTATTCGGGTCCATGTCAATAAATTCTCTCATGTCGACGGTATCCAAATGTAATGGCCCATGGCCAATAATATTCTAACCAAAAAAACGAAAATAAACTCTGTGCTGGGTTACGAATTCTTTCCAAGATTTTTGTAGCGGGCTTGTGTCTTAATGTTTTTGATACCCCAAAAAAAAAAAAAAAACAGAAGCCATTATTCGAGAGAACCACCACTTCCCCAAAACCCAAAAGTTTCTGATTCAATTTGTTTGATTGATTTTAATTATTATCAGAGAAAAAATTTTCTTCAAATTTCTTCATTCTCTTCAATCAACTAAATTAAATTTGGAACTTTTTTTTTTTTTTTTTTACACTCATACTCTGGAACGGGAATGGTTCCGGGAATCGACCCTCAGAAATGAAAGTTTAGAATACAGTCTCTCGGTTATAATCAAAATAAATGATTCAAATGGTAGTAATGTATATTTCGCTCTGTTGGAAAAAACTCTCTATCATTGAAATCCTTTACGAATTGAATGCAATGTAAAAAAAAAAAAAGATCAATTCAATTTTTAAAATAGTAGCCAAAAAAAAAAGTCCATTAAAACCTTGGAACAGAAAAAAAAAAACAATAAATGACCGTAATTAAACCATTGTTTTCATTCTCACAGACTCTTTGAGACCGATAAAGAGAGAAAGTGTTTATCTATTTTCAAAAAACTCTGGTTCACGTGTCTTGGGTAGCTTTGGGCCTGATTAGACCAAAAGTGATACAAAAACTTTTTTAAAAAAACTTCAGGAATTTGATTTGTTTCATATAATCTAATCACACAATGGCTAGGCGCTGGCTGGGCTCTGGCTTGCTATTTTTCTAGGATTTCTACCTTGGAGCAGTGTAAAAATAGCTATTAAAAAAAATGACTTACCAGTTAGATGTTTTAAAAAAATACGTTTCAGCACTGTTAGGTTGTATTTTAAATCTTGATGTAATAATTGTTTTGGCGTTACAATGGGTTGTTGGCAAAACATTTCTCTCAAATTGAAAGGATGGTATTTTTAGACCATCAGACTTATTATTATCTTCATGATTACATTGTATTAAAATTTTTTTTGATACATTACGAACACCCAAATGATGACAATGATCTCAATGATAAGAAGTTTTTCTCTCTAGAAGAAAAAAAAATGACATAACAGTTAGACTTCAGATGGTCAAATTGAAAGAAAAATTACTTGAATAGGACAAATCTCAAAGGTTGATAACGAGATGAATCCGTTGGTTTGATGCTATGGCCAGCCTGTTCTCGTTGACTGTTTGTCTTTTGTTACGTTCAGTTTGAATCATCATCAGATCATGTAGCATTGACCAACACTGTTTCTGAAAAGAAAAATTTCGGTGTCATTTCAAAAATGTTTACTTGACATTTGAACCAAAAAACAAATAATAATAATTCAGATAGATAAGTTCAGATCCTAGGTCAACCTACTAGGTTGCTCAGCTTTCTCTATCAAATTCTTTTTGGATCATAGTGAATCGTGAATCGGATAGAGACCGGGATTCGGTCTTTGGATCTACACACTCTTTGTTTTTTGGGTTGTTGTTCCGATTGACTTGGTTGACTTGTTCAACTTGAACAAACTTGTTTATTTCTCCATCATTTAATTTTTTTTTTTTTTAGTGATAATTATTTTTTCTCTGAGCTCTTCTGTAGAGTTTGTAATTAACAAACTTTTTTTGTTGTTGTTGTTTGTTTGTTTGTTTGTTTGTTTGTTCAATATATTAATGAATATTCTGAATGAACAGCAGAAGAAAAAAAAAAATCTTCTGAAGCTCGAAAGATTAGCGAAAGAATTATTAGAATATTAAGAGTGTGTGTGTGTGTGTGTGTGTGTGTGTGTGTGTGTGTGTGTGTGTGTGTGTGTGTGTGTGTGTGTGTGTGTGTGTGTGTGTGTGTGCTGACTCAATCATAGGAAAAAAAAACTCTCTAGGTTCCTAGAGCCTAGTTCGGCAAACACTTGGAAACAAGATTCTGGTTGATTCTCTCTGAAAGTTTTTGCTACTGTTTTTTTTTTTTTTGATGAAAATCTACACATAACGTATGGTAGATATGGCTCATTTGAGCCAACCTTTTTACACTGCTTTACTGTTGCCTAGATCTATTTTTATGTTTTTCGGGTTCAAAGAGTTTGACTTTATTTTTTGAATTTTGTTTTAATGTCAGGAAAAAGAAAAAAAAAAAGTTTCAAGGCGCCATAAATCCATCTCGGGATGTGAATTCTGGTTGATGATCATCCCTTGGCGCTTTTGGCTTCTTTCTCAACAAAATAGATTTAAAATCTATATTATTATTTTCATGATTTTGTTGTTGTTGTTGTTTTCAAATCTTCACTTGGAACCTGAGATACATTTTTTTAAAAAAAATTTGGATCGATCCAAAAAAAATCAAATAACACCTCTAAATGAATCTTTTGAATTTTTTTTTTTTTTGACAGTTCTCTTGGAATTTTGTTCAATTTACAGTGAACATCCTAGTCAACCTCCAGTTAATCGACCCAAACAGTAATCAACAGAATGACAGTATTCCCCTTCCAACAGATAATATGCCTTTTCTTCTGTAAATATTTTTAATTAAAAATTATTATCCATCTTAATGGTATTTTTTTTTTTTTTAATTTAAAACCATTACGGTTTTGGAGATACATTTTCAGTGGATGAGAATCCATTCAATGAAATCCATCCGATGGAAACTAAAAATGGAACTGGAGAATATTCAGGATATTAATTCTTCTCTGTTTCTGGGATAGTAGTAGTTTCTTGAGGCTTATTAATTAAGATTTGAATTTTTCAAATCATGCTGTGCACAATTTTTTCTTATTTTTCCTAGAGATGCATTTTAATATCAGCTATTATTATTATTGGATTCCAGCCTTTTCTGTTTCAAGTTTTCGTATTTTTTTTTCTTCCTCTGGTTCAGAAACAAATATTTATATTAGAAAATATTTATTTTCTTTCGATAAGAGATTGGTGAGAGACTTTTTCCTAGCTGGTAAATTTGTCTAAAGGCGATTTAATTTCTTCTTTTCTGTTGAGAATACCTTTGAAAATTCTTGAAGAATGTTTTTTTTTTTTGGGCCCGATGTGTGTGTGTGTGTTTGGTTTGGGTTTATTCAAAAAAAAAAAAAATAATAATAATAATTCTGTTTTCTTCAGTTTTCAAAAAAAAGAAACAGAGAGAAAACAAATTAATTTTCATTATTTGAAACTTGGAATGAAACACGATACAGTGTTATTCTGGTTCCATTTTGGTTTGTTTGTTTCTGGATCAAACGTTCCATCTTCTTCATGCTAACCAACGTTTCATTTCTGGAATTTTTTTTATTTTGAGTTTTTTTGTTTGTTTGTTTGCTTGCTTGCTTGCTTAGTTGTTTTTTTTTTTCGATGAATGCTGTACAAATGAAGAGAATGATCAAATCAAACAATCATTCCCGTTGACATTCCCGTTTCTCTCTTTTTCTCTAACTTTCACTAAACTCTAAGAAAATTATTACTGCACAGCCCCCCCCCCTGTGAATGAGCTTCTTAAGGCTCATAGGCTTTGATTCTTTTAAGAATTTTCTAAAAGAAAATTCTTCAAAAACGAAATAATGAATGAATGGAATGATGATGATGATCATCTTCATTTTCTTTTCAAACGAAAAACGTCATCATCACAGAGGTTTGGTTTGTTCGATGAGGTTGTTCTCGGTGATGTTTTTCAGTGCTCTTGTCGAATCATGATTTGTGTGATTTTGTTTGTTTGTTTTCCATTCTCTGCTGTTCGCCAAGCGTCAATTTCTTGATAAAAATAATTCATCTTCTTTGGGTAGGGAAAACAAAAAAAAAAAAACACCACCATTACCAGTTCTTTGTTGATTTTGATTTAATCTTTTTTAATTATACATTCAGTTAGTCAGTTAGTCAGCCAGTCAGTCAGTTTTGGGTTTGATTTTTTTTGATTTTTCTGGTTGAGCCAAACACTAAATATTCCATTCAGATAGGAAACTTTCTCTTCGTTTCTTTTCAATTTCAGTTTTTTTTTTTTTTGGCAAAAATATTTATTTATTAAGAAAATCTCACAATGATAAGATGCTAAAACAGAACAACAACAACAAGAAGAAGATGATGACAAATTTTTCGTTTTGCTCTTTGATGATGATGATCTTTGCTTGCAATCATTCGTTTGTTGAAAACAAAAAATCTAAATTTTCACATTTCTGGCACAATTCTCTCCCTTCCCTCTCCAATCATTCTTTAATTTAGAATTGAATATTTTACACTGTGTGTTTTCTCAGGGCTCTCTTAATTTATCTCTCATTTGCTTTCAATATCGTTCCGTTTATTTTTCTGATTTTCAGTTTTTTTTTGGTTTGTTGGTTGTTTGTTCGGTTACATTCGGGGTTGGTTAAATTTGGTTTGGCATTAAGAAATAAGAGGATGAGAGATGGATGAGGATGATAAACATTTCATCATCATCATCATCATCATCTTTCTCCCAAATCATAGCAGTTGGTGAATTATTTTTAATAATTACTTCGAACAATCAACACACAACAATCTTTCTCTCTTTACAACAACCCAAATCCTTTTGTGGGGAAAAATTTTAAAGTTTTTTTTTTTTTTTTTGTTGAAAATCTTAATAAAATTCTCGTTCGCTGACTGATTTTTTTTTTCTGATGATGATTTCATTTGTTCTTAATTTTAAAACTGGATATAACCCAAAGCAAACCCATGCTGACAGTAGAAGAAGAAAAAAAACCTTGAAGCACTATTCTCAAAAAATCATCATCATCAATCTGAAATACTATTCGTACTATTTGCACTTTGAAGAAAAATTTTAAAAAAAATTAATAATAATTTGAATTATAAATTCTTTAAAAAAAATTGGCTCTCTCTCTCCTCCCCCCCCCCCAGTGAATTGATTTTCTCGGGTTCATATTTTTTTTTTTCCATTTCTGGCCAGAATTACTAGCCGAGAGGGGGCCATTCACAAACAATAATTTGCAACTTCAAGTATGAAATTTTTTTTTTCACATTACATTAAATATGTGGTTGGTTGGTTGGTTGGTTGGTTGTTTTAATTGGCCTATTTGTTTGTTTCTTGATTTGTTTGGTTGGTTTTTTTTTTTTCTTGGCTGTTGTCTCTAGATTTTTTTTTTCCGACTCTCAGACTAGGAGATTCTTTCATCGATTCATTTTAGTGGAAATAGTTGATTGCATCAATTTCTCCCTTTTCCCTTTTCTTTCTTCGTTTTTTTTTGAAATGGATTCAACAGAGATTGAGAATTGAGAGGATGATGATGAACCACGATGATGATCATTAAAAATTTAAAAAAAAAACTTCTAGGCTGTTGTCTGTGGAGCTAATTATTGAGAACGAGAAGAGATCTTTTATCAAATATTCTTTCTAAAGATTCTTTCGAGTTTTTTTCTCTTCAACAACAAAAAAAACTTTTTTTTTTTCAGAAAAAAAAATTCTTCTTCAATGCGTATTGGTATTGTCTCTTCCAGCCAAAAGATTCTAACAACAACAACAACAAAAAAAAAAAAAAAAACTAGAATTATTTAGCTAAGATAAAAGAATATCACTGTGCCGAAGAATTCTGATTTCTGGGCTGTCATTGTGTTCAAGAATGTCTTCTTCTGTCTTTTTCTGGTTGAATCTCAACTGCTTGTGTTGTTGGTTGTTTTACTATGAGAAAACAACATCTCCGACAAGAATATTCTTTTGTTGTCATCGAGTCAGAAGAGGAAGAAATTATTCGATATGAAGATGATGGAACCAAATTACTAAATTATGACAAACAACAACAATAATGATGATGATGAGTATGAGGGTTATGAGAGTCCATTGTTCAACCCATTCAACAGCAAAGTGGCTGTTTTTTTTTTCCTCTTGCTTTGTTTCAATGGATTTTTTCTATGGATTGAAATAATTGGTCTTCTCATGTTTATATTCCGTTTTGATACCAACCGTTCTGGTAGTTGATTGTATTGTAGGTTGAGCCCAAAGTTTTTGCAACACAAGAACTTTTCGGCTGGAATATCAGGGCTTCATTGATGAGATCATTGAGTTTTTTTTTTGGCTTGCTCTTGTTAACCCTTTTTGAGTTTTGGGTTTTTTTTTTCGTTTCCGAGTGTTTTCATTGTCCGGTTCATCATTGTTTTATGAGAGTTGTTGTTTTACTGTTTTTTTTTCTGAAAAGAGAGGGGTAAGACCCAGCTGTCTCCGAGAATCGGAATAAGGCAAAAACCAAATAACTGGACTGTTGTTGTTTGGCTCAGTTTCATGAGAAGTCGAGTCACTCTTCATCTAAATATCAATTCTTAATAATGAATTTAGAATTTTTTTTTTTTGTCTATCAAGTCTAGCTCTCTACACTGACACGGCAGCACACTACCGCACAACCCAATGATTAATTATGAACAATGCAAATGACTCGAATTGACTCGAATCAAACACACACACTCACACACACACACATACAATAATGACAAAATGTTTTTTTTTCTTCTGCTGTTAGTATATTCTTTAGAAAAAAAAAACAACAACATGAACCGACAACCAAGAATATGAACCCAAACACCAGAATATTCTTGATTGTTGTTGGTTGAGACAGAGAAACACTGTGTGAGTGAGAGGCATTGAATGAACATTGACTGAAAAAAAAACAACAACAGCCATGTCTTTCTTTCATGTTGTTCTGAAGCCTAAAAGAATTTTTGCTCAATGGTTGTTTCCATTGACTCTTGTACTTTCTTTCTTCTCCATCGTGACAATACAAATAAAACCACCACACGCTACACTCTAGATATGAGGAAAAATCCATCACACAATTGGGTTTTAATTAATTTAAATTAAATTTTTTTTTGTCTTTCTTCTTCTTCTTCTTCTTTTGGGTTGAAAAAATTTTATGAAAACAAAATTACCAGTTTATTTATTAGTCATTTTTGTTGTTGTTGTTGTGGGTTAGCGAACAGGAACAATCAGTACAAGAGAATTCCCTTAAAACGACAACGGAAACATTGGCGGGCTGTCGTTGGCTTCGCCTGGCTCCGTCAAATCACTCCTACACGCTCTTCTTGACTGTTGTTTTTTTTTTCTGGTTCAATTAGAAAACTTTTTAAAATTGACAAATTTTTTCCATTCTTTTTTTTTTTTTGTTCGTTTTCAATTGTTTTTGGTTGATACTCTTGTGTCATTGTGAATGACGATAAGACTAGCTTTTTTTGCTTCCAACAACAATAATCAACGATTTTCCATTAACAGAAGCAACAACAACAAAAAAAAAAACGAGTCCCAAAAAACGATTAATGATAATAATTAAAAAAAAAACTTGGAATTCTTTTAAAAATTTTGTTTGGGCTCTTGGGTCTGGTTCACTAGCATACATGTATGTGTGTGTGTGTGTGTGTGTGTATGGGACAAAACAACGACAACAAGGAAACAACAATATTGTTGGCTTCACATCCATTTATTCTTATCTTTGTTCGGTAATTCTCAATTAATATATTGCCATAGTCAATATAGTAAATTTTTTGTTGCTAGAGTTGTTGTTGTTTTTTTTTTAGAAAAAGTTTACCCGGGTCTTGAAAAAAAAATATCAAGAAAATTGTCGTTTGCAAAGTTGAACCGAGAAAAAAAAAAAAATTTCGGGTTTGGGGAAAAAAAAGTTACCCGAAATGAATCATGGATCGTGTCAGTGTGTGTGTGAGCGGGTAATTTATGGATCTTTCGAATATTCGAAACAAGGGAAACACGCGCAGATTTACTTTGCTGAGCTGTTGTTGCTGTTGTTCTTGAAGTGAAGCTTTTGTTTTTTCTTTTTTCCAAAAAAAAACAAGAAGTGTAATTTATAATTTTTTTTTTTCTGTTTGTTTCTTATAAATTAATATTTTCAACCAAAAATTATTAAATGAATGTTTCCACTGAGCTTAATGTTACAGGAACGTTGAATGAATGAGCGTTCGCATGCTCGCACATCACGCCATCACTACATAAATTCAATTAATTTTTAATAATATTCAAGAAACCCGAGAAAACAACAATCCGAAAAGACAATGCCAAAAGTTTTTTTTCTGCTGTTCGGGTTGTAAGTTTTTTTGTTCGGGTTATTCGGTAAACAAGAGAGTGAGAGAAAAAAAAATTAGAGTCTCTGATTCAGTTCCTATTCAGATTGGTTTTGTTTGGATTCCGTTTGTTTTGCAAAGAGAGAAGAGGGGTTTTTTATTATTTGGTTTAATTGTTGTTGACTTTGTTTCCATTTTGTTTCAGTTTTTGGTTTGGCTATCAAGTTTCAGCGTTTTGCTGAATGTTCCGCCGAATAAAAAAACTGAAAAAAAACTTTCTTTTTTTTTCAAATAATCGGTTGATCGGTTTTAAAATATGTAAAATGCAAACAAAGCGTTTCAACAAAACGTGGTCGTGTGTTTGTTTGTTTGCCTGTGTTACGCTAAAACGATGTGTAAAATATGGAAAAACGTTGTGTTGCGCTCTTGTTGGGCTGCTTGTTTTCAACATCAAAGGATTTGTAAGTTAGAGGTGGATGTTTTCAATCACCATAATTTCAATAACCTTTGATGGTGATAAAACTCTTGGTGTCCTAAGAAACTGAAACGAGTCCAGTAACGTGAAATGCTCCAGAAAAAAAAACAATAATGTTAAATAATGAAAAAATAATGTTAATCTAATAAAAAAACTGATGAAAACTGCAAAACTGTTTTTAGGTTAGATAGAAGTAAAATGAGGTTTCAAAGTCGAATCAATCAATGAAAACACCTTGATTTTGATTCAGAACAAACTAACCAGAATTCTTCTATCAGATATGCTAAGCTTCTTACATCTTTCTAGCTCCATAATCTTGTTCATAAGCTTTCTCTAGATAATATCAAAATCTCTGGCCATTTTAACAAAACAAAAAAAATGGCAATTTTTCCAATGTTATTGGCAACTTAGGAAAAAAAGAACAAATCTAGGCGTCAGACAAGTGACGCCAGTGATATTTGTTCGATGATGATGATATCTAAAGTACTTAAACAAATTTTTTTTTCTTCTTTGAATTCGATTTATAACTATGGTGGTACCTTATTATTATGGTGCATTATTATTGTCACCAATAATATCAGCTTTGTAACAAATGTCACACACACACACACACACACAATGAATCGGCAATCACCATAAACTCAAATAAATCTAACGTTTGGCTTTCATTTATCGAGCTGATTATTTATTACCATTATCATAGATTAGTAATTTTTTTCTGGTTTATTTGGTCTTTTTTTTTTTTGCTGTTTGGTTGGTTGGTGCCCTCATCCTCAACAACAACAGCCAAACAAAATCATACAATTGTTTGGCCTATTTGAATTGGGGAGAAAAAAAGAATTTATTACCTCAATCATAGTTTTGTTTTTTGGGTTTTTCTGATTTGTTTTTTTTTTTTTTTAGTTAGATTCAACACATATTAATAATAATATTAATACGACATTGCCTCAATCTAATAATTTCAATTTTATTGCCAATAAAATAAAAAAACAAAATGATAGACATACCGAATATATCGCTTGGTTGACTGTTTGGTTGGTTGGTTGGTTGGTTAGTTGTTTAGTTTGACACTTTTTTCTGTAACATTATCACAAAACGTTTTTTTCCTTTTTTCTTTTGGGTTTTGGTTAGCTAGAAATCACAAACACAATACACAGACACAAACACACACACACACCATTTCATTGACACTTATAGGTTGTCAACCAAACATTTCTAAACAGATTGTTAAATAGTTTCCATCACTTTCTATATTAGTTGATTGACTTTTGATTTGTTGTTTCAATTTTTTTTTTTTCTTCCAATGCAAACAAACAGGCAAAATGTTTGTTAGACGTTGTTGTTGTTGTTGAATATTTGTTATAGATTGATGTTCTCCTGTGTTGTTGGTTCGACGTTGTTCTTGGTTATTGGTACCTGATTATTATCAATAAATAAAAGTTATCATTAGTTATAGTGTGTGTGTTTATAGCTTTAATTTTCTATCTCTCTCTCTTTCAATGTTTTATTGAACAAACTTAAAGTTTGTTCAATATCAAAACCAAAACACAATCTTAAATTTCATATTTCACAATGAACAGCTAGATCTCATCGGTTTGGGCTAACTGTTTACAGTTTAAAGTTAAACTTCTTATATGGACTGTTTATTTATTGTTTTGTTGTTGTTAAGAAACCAAATGAAAACTTTGGTCCTTGGATTCTTGGTAATTTGATTGGTAGAATAATTTTTTCTTGTTCTTCTTGAAATTAATTTATCGCTGGTTCATCGTGCTGTTCTTTTTTTATTTCTTTGATTAATTGATGAAAGTTTTTTTTTTTGTTGTTTCGACTTGTTTGGACCAACAAAATTGAATTAGATGAAAATGAAATTCAAGATAAATTAATAATGATCTTTTTCTTTTCTTTTTTTGTTCCAGGTACACGTTCACTCTCTTGGAACACCACCAACTCGATAATAAATTTGAATAAATTTTGGAACTCTCTCTCTCTCTTTCTTTTCTTCAAACTCCAAGTTGATTGAAATTTATTCAAACAACTTTGGTCCTCCTCACTGTTGGCTGGGTCTCTCATTCTCACTTACATGATGGCAACGTGTATTTGTAATTTTTGTTTGGTTTGTCTTCATGTGCTTGTGTTGGATGATCATTAATTTTCAACCTTTAATTAATTTGAACAAATTATAATTATTTTTAAAAAAAAACACTCTGTTTGTGTGTGTGTGTGTGTGTGTGTTGAAATGATAGTTTTTGGTTTGTTTGTTTAATATTATGGACGCTTTGGATAAAGTTTTTTTTTCTCTCTATTCTCTTCTTCTCACTAATTGAATTCACAGTGACGTGTGCTGCGTGTGTTGTTTCAACAAAAAAAAAAAAAAAATCGAATGGAAAAAACAACAACAAATTTTCAATCATATTGAACATTCATTTTTTTTGTTTTCAATGCCCAGCTTAACGGTCTTCTTCATCATCTTGGTGTTGTTTCTCGCATCTTCAAACCAATATTCCAAGTAAATCAAATTTGGAAACAAAGTAAGTTTCATTTTCTATGATAAAAATTTTTTGAGAATTTTGCTCCTGATGATGATTGGTGGTCATCGGATTGGTGTTGGAAGTTTTGTGATATCTTGAAACACAAATCACAAAACAGTCAAAATGCAGGCACTAGAGACACCAATCAATTCAAACCACAAATTCGGTTCACTCGGTACTTTTCAGTTTGTATGATGTGGAAGTGGTTGCTTGCTTGCTTGCTGGTTCATCCAAGAAACCCTGAAAATCTGCTCTTTTTGAGAAAATTTTTTTTTAGGTTCTTCACAGATTTTTTTTTTCTGGTTGTCTGGAAGGGGGGTATTTTCTTCAAACTACTTGATGACCTCAAAATGAAACAAGGTTTCATTTATTCAACAACAACACTGTGAAACGCTTCATTTAAATAAAATTCAAATGTTTTCTCTGTCTGTTGGTCTCTGTGTGTGTATGCGTGCAATGTTTTTTGGTTTGTTTGTTTGGCTGTGTGCGTAGTTTTTGGCCAACGCGTTGGCAATGAAGCGTTGATTGTTGGTTGAGAGTTGAGCCACAAAGCACAAAAACCAAGCGCAGATCATCAGATCATCGACACATTAGATGAACAAAAAATCAAGGCTTTTAGCAAATAGAAGAAAAAATAAAAAAAATTCTCTGAGTGAGCCAGTGAGTGAATGTGTCTCATTGCGAATGGCAATGGACCATGTCCCTGAACCTGAACCCTGATTGTTTCTTGGGGTTGTAGTTGGCCAGAGAAAAACGTGTGTTTCTATGTCTGAAAATATGTGTGGAAACTGATGATCCGATCAGTTTCCATCATTGATGATGATGATGATGATAATAGACGGTGCTGTGGTGACGTGGCTGTTTTATCGATTTTTCCAAACGGCTGTTCGAATTCGAATGGCTCTCTTGATTTCTTTGATTCGAATTTAAAATCATTCTCTGCTGACCAGATGGTTCAAAGATGGTTCATTGACAAAGCTACGGTAAATTGAAATTTTTTTTTTTTTTTTTTGTTCTGTTTTATCATTTGCCTAGGATCGATGGCAGCTAATCGAGCTGGCTAGCGATTTTGCTAGAGCAAAATTACTTTGAATATTTTATGATGATGATGATGAAATGATGAACATGGCTTGATAATGGGTCAATGAATTTTTCGTTTTATTCATGTTCAATCTGCCGGTACCATCAAACCACTTTATTATTTCATTGAATGATGATTTGAATAAGGATGATGATGGTTGTTGTTTTAATTGAAAAACAAACTTTCTAAAAAAAAGAAATTTCCATTTTTGAAGTTGAGAAAAAATAAATAAATCAATTTGAATCGATAAAATTTTTTTTTTACTGTTGCTCGAATCTTCTAAAAAGCCATTGGTCAATGGTTGATCGTTGCTCACTTTGAATTTGACCATTGGTCAATAGTCTTTTTTCTATTCTATCTTCTCTCAACTTATAATTTGATTAGCATTTCTTCAGCTTATTGATATATTGCTTGTTTTCCAAAAAAAAAAAAAAAAACCAGATGCTCGAAAAGAAAGAAAAATTGACTTTTTCTCTTTGACCGCAAAGGCATCAATCGTTTTTCTAGGTTCTTCAAGTTGGTTGTTTCATTTTTCCCACCACTTTCCTAAGTATTTTAAAGAAAAAAAAAAATAGACAAAACACCAGGCCATTGCCTGACACCTGAATGGTCAAATCAAATCCAAAGCAGAAAAAAAAATGATCCAAGATTGATGCGGCCTAGGTTTTTGGTGTTTTGTCTGGTACCATCAAGAACAACAAAACAACAGTATTAATTTGATTTATTTCTTTTTCGATTCTCATTGTTCTCGATTTATTTTCTCGATTCGAGACCCAATTGAGTTCAACTTGAACAGGCCGGCAACCAAAAAAAGCGGAACTTAAAATATTTGCTGGTCCTTTGTTTTTCAAACGTTCTGGAACGTTGACTTTTTCTTTGATTTGAAATTGAAAAATCGGTTTTTTTTCCTGGTTTGACAGAGATTCGATTTGAAGAGTTTGGCGAAGATGATGATGATGAGGATTGGTGGTTCGTTGAAGGCTCGTCTTTTTCTTGTAAACATAGTCTGTGGTTGTTGTTCGAATGTGACGTAAACAAATGCGTTTTTCTTTTTGCCGAACTTGAAATAGGAAAAAAAAGACCAAACAATTGAAATTTTGGTTGAGAAATGTTTTTTTTTTTTTGGCACCTTGTTTCACACAAACCATTTCATGATTTTCTTTGTTTTTTGTTTTCTAGGCACTAGCCCAATCAATCAACCTGTTTGGTCTTCTGTTTTTTTTTCTGGTTGATAATAGACTTCTAGCTAGTTGAGTCCAGGTTTGTTTGCTTGTTGACCAAGCAGAGAGAGAAAAAAAATATCGACTCCCCCAATCATTTGTCTTGTTGACACTAGAGAGAAAGAGAGTGCATTGGCTAAGAGGGCCCTAGACGTTCGTCATGAGTCCTCTGCCACCACTCAAATGTCAATCTATTGAAAAACAAAACAATGATGATGATAATGACGATGTGGGTTTTCTTTCTGGGTTCGATATCAAGTCGATGGTGATCGAGGATTGTTTGATTCATACTGGCTTGTCGATTATACAACAACCCAACAGAGTAAAACAACATGTTTCCTTTCTTTTTTCGTCAAAACGTGTTCTATATGGTGTTTGCATTATTTGGTCGATTATTGTTGTCACCTCTTGTTGGTTGTAACCTCACGTTGATATATTGACTAGATTTCGAATTCATTCAATTTCGAATGATTTCCAGCTAAAACCGTCATCACAAATATCAAAGAAAGACCTTTGGACCGTCAAAACACAAAATCTTGTTTTTGTCGTTGTTAATCTTGAAATATAAAGTGCGGTACGTGTTTTTTTTCCTCACTGTTCGGGCTTAAGAGAAAAAAAGGCCAACAACAACACCTTTTGGTTTAATCTGATCGACTAGTTTTTTTTTCTCGAATTGTTTGACGACTTTGTTCAACAAGTCATGTTTGGCTGGTTGGTTGGTTGAATAGATGGATAAGTGAATGAGTGTACTTCTTCTAGAAATCTTTTTCTCTTTTTTTGAAGCTAGAAAAAAGATCATCTAACAAACAACATGGATAGTTTATATTAATCAAATTAAATAAATTATCATCTTACATCCCTTCATTCATTCATTCATTCAATGGTATTTCTTTCTTCAAACCAAAACCATGACACACTGTTGATTGATTTCATGTCAACCATCAGAAATGGACCAAGACTTTTGGCAACAACAAGAAAACTTTTTTTAAAAATCAATAAAACTCCACTACCAACCAATCAACCAGATTAGTTTTTTGGAAAAAAAAGTTTCCGGTAAAATTCTTTTTCTCGGAAATTTTCTTGTTCTGGTTAAAAGTTTTTGCTGTTGTTAATCAGAATTTTACGTACATTTCTCATTATTTAATGCTATTACCTGCATACAATACAATCCACACACACACACACACACCTTTAGTATATGCAAAACAAAAAATTGTTTTCTCCATAATGATGAAATAAAATAGGAAAAAAATTGTGTGTTTTGTGTGATCAATAATAAGCGGCAATATTTCAAACACTAGAAAAAAAAATGTATTTAATATATACAAACACAGCATATAAACCTTTGTCCGCGTATGTGTATGTGTGTGTATTAGCGTCTACCAAAATAAGACATGTTGCATGTTTTCAATCATTCAACAGATTCGTCGTTGATACGAAAACGAATCATTATTACCATTTTTCTGTTGTTGTGTTTTTAATAAATATTATAAAACATTCAACACACCGTTAGTGTGTCTTATTGTTATAGCATCCCTTGATGATTGTACCTATTCGATCAAAAGAATGGCGGCGACGACGACGGCAACGACACTACACACCACAAACTACCATCAACGTGAGCGAAGTATCGGTGTTTTGGCTGGCGGCAAACTTTTTTTTCGCTCCACTCTCTTCGGCAAATGGAATGCGTTTGACCTTTATCTCTCTCTCTCTCTCACTCACTGATTCACTCTCTCGTTCGAGTATGTATCTTTCTACCCTGGGAGAAGGAGAAAACACCAATAAAACACCAATTGAAAATTGAGAGAGATAAAGAGATAATAAAAACGCCGCAAATCGAACAAACTTGCCATAAATGTAGAAAATTCTTATTAGAGAATATATTCGTAGTATTGGTTTCTTTTTTACTTCGAGAAGAAACACTACAACAAACAAACCAGACAAGACGCCTGTATGTATCAATGAAACACAAACACACATTCAGTTGCTGGTTATATATTGGTATTGGTGTGTGTGTGTGTGTGTGAGTGTCTCCTTGCCAAAACCTACTCTCAATCTGAATGACATTCCATTCTAAAAAATAATAAAAACAAATCAATTCTTATTATGAGAAATATTCTTTGGAAAAATTATCTGACGCCATCTGATGGATCCGAACTCAAAACCAAAATCAAACCCTTTTATCACTAATGGAAAAAAAAATCGAATTCTCAATTCGAAAACCCTTTCTCTGTTTAACCCTTTCACGCAATTATTTCTGAAGAATTCCTACTCAGAAAACGAATAAAAAAGATCACTCAAAAGTTGGTTCAATATAAAACACCTCGAACCCATTGAGAATGGCTAATCATTTTCATTCTGTGATGGATTTTTTTTTATTGGAAAAAAAAATCAATCGGTGCGCCATCTTCAAACGAGCATAACAACAACCACAGAGAACAGAGATCTCAGAAGATGATCTTTTTTTTTTCTTTGATGGAACAACAACGAAGACGCGATTGATGAATGTATGGAAAATATATCGCTACACCAAGATACATGTGTATGGTATGGTGTTTGTTGGAAATACACCACCACCACCACCACAACAGCCAACAACAACCACCAGTCTAACTAAGCACAATACAAGAGAGTAAATTTCAATCAAACAAAAATCAAATATATATATCATGGATGATGATCATGGTTGTTGTTACTGTTGATGATGATCAAAGAAGAAGAAGAAAGGGGGATTTAAATAAAGTTTACCGCCTACGGCTTTAACTGTCAATATATGGCTGGGGAAATATTATTATTATTATTGTTATTATTTTAGATTATTATATTTGAATGAATTTGTTGTTGTTACAAGAAATGTTTGTGTGTGTGTGTGTGTGTGTGTGTGTGCAAGGTGTGCAAGCACAACAAAAAACAAGCCATTGTTGCTGCACTCCGCCTTCCTATCTCTTTCTCTCTGTCTCACTCGCTGTGTCGTCGAAAGAAGAAGCCAAGCCGCCAGACGGATCGGCCTACTCTCTCATGGAGTGTGTACGAATGATGAGCGATACCACACTCTGGAACAAACGCTTTGTCGTTTTGGTGGCGGTAAAGCCGTCAGCAGCACGAAAAAAAAACACAGCGAAACAACGATCCGCGGCTCTTTCTCTCTCTTCTTGTTTCTCTCTTTTGCTCGCTCGTTCTTCGCTTCATTTTCTCTCTTTTTGAATTTTGGAGGGGAAAAAAACTATTCACATTACACATTGGAGATTTCGTCAACGTTGTTGTGTTGCTTGGTTGTTGTGTTTGATGATGAGGATCATCATCATCATCTCGTTCTTCGTGTTGTTGTTCAGGCCGTCAGTTCATCAGTGCACTTTGCCGAGGGTGCTTGTGTGCTGAAGGAGATTCGAAAGTTTCATTCACGAATCGAAATTGTCGTTAGATAGTTCATTCGTTATTCCATGGTGTTCGGTGTTAGCTTGAATTTAGTTTTTTTTCCTGTGTTGTTTGAATGAATGAATGAATGTTCAGTTTGTTGCTCATCATCATCATCATCATCATCGTTTTTCTTCGCTGTTGCACGGAAACATTTATTCATTTTTGTTTTTTTATTTTGCACAACACCACCACCGCCACAAAATATTATACCACCACGCCACAGAAGACTTTGTCGTCTTTTATTTCTCATCTCATAATTTCATTTAATATTCAATAAAATCTTCCCAAATATAAAAATAACGACAAATAGTTGTTGTTTGGTCCTGTGGTCGGTTTTGATTGATATTGGTTTTATTTTCTCTAGTTTTAAATGTTATTCGGCTTTTCTGTTTTATCGAACGGTTGTCCACGATTTTATGATCAAGATCACAATACTCAAAAATTCTTCAATTTTTTTTTTGTTGTTGTGGTTGTTGTACAAATAATCAAATGAAACGGTTTTATCGATTGAATCATGAAAAAAATGTTGCCGATTGAGTTGTTGTTGTTGTTACATCAACAACTTACCAATCAACAATTGATGAATCAATTTTGTTGAATCAATCAAAACTGTGCGTTTATTGTTGTGGTGTGATTTTGGATCTTCTTGTTTTTTTTCACGTCCTGATACCGGTGTCCGTGTGTGCTTTTTCATTAATACCTGGATTTTTTTTTCTTCTTCTGTATAATAGATGTTTGGTTGTTGATAATTTCAACGGAGAGAAAAATAAAATAAAAAAATCACTTTAATCAACTAGCTTGTGCAGCAAACAACGACGGACAACTACGGCGAAAATGTCGCCAACGTATTTTCCAACCATCTTCGATGATGTTGAGTAATAAACAAACAAACAGACATCGACATCATCTTCATTTTTGATCACCTGTAGAAAAAAACTTGTTTTTTTCTTCAAGAAAAAAAAAATATTCTGAAAAATCCATTCGAGTCGATGGAAATTAATTCAAGATCAAATCAATTTTGTTTGTTTTGCTTCTTCAATAATTCATCCTGAATCTTGTTTTTTTTTTGATGAAAAAAATTCTGTGATCTTGTTTTCAAATTGCTGTTTGATGAAGGAGAAAAAAATGACACCATAGAGCTCAAACACTATGAGCCGAATATCACGAAATTCTTTTCCGTTTTTTTTTTTTTTTTGATAAAGTTTTCTTCTCATCAACTTCTTCTACTTATTAATGATCATCAACGATTCTGATGGTTTTGACGACCAACAATATTTCATTGGTTTTGTGGTGTTTGTTTGATTGTTGTTGTTGTTGTGGTTTGAAATCACCAAATAAGAAAAAAATCCCGACATTTTTTCAAAGCAAAACAAATATTTTTTTTGTTCATCATAATGATTCTCGATTCTTTCAATGATTCACCTGTATGTATTTTTTTTTTTTTTGCTTTTGTTTCTATCTGTCTTCCGTAAGATTTTCTAGAAGATTAATATTTTTCCAAAATTTTCACACCATACCGAGAATGGTTTCTTCACTAGTTCCATCGATTAAACATTTGATCAATTGATCGATTTTTTCTTGTGTTTTTTTTCGAGCTATTCTTTTTGGCTCGCGATTAATGGGATTATTGTTGTTTTTTCTTAGCAGAAAATTCAATTGATTTACAACAACAGTCGGAAAAGACAAGTCTATAATATGATCAAATTTGAAGGATTTTTTTTTCAAACATGGTTTTTTTTGTTATAGGTAGAACTCTCTCTATCTATATGTAGAGAATAAATATTGTTAAATCGATAATAATAGTGAATGATTGTGTGTGTGTGTGTGTTTGTTGATTTAGTGAGTGAATAAAAATAATAAAAATGGAAACTTCAGAAATGCGTTCATAAATTTTACATTGTGATGATGATTTCTGTTCATGATAATCATGATGATGATGATTGAACATTTTTTGTTTGTTTGTTTTCTTTCTACCTCGTTATTTCCAATCACATTTCAGCATTAAACACACACACACACGAAACCCGCACCTTCATTGACGAATTTTTTACAAATAAAATTTCAAAATACCTCATCTATGATTTTGTGTTTGTTTTTCTAAAATAAATGAGTTTTTTAAATCAAATAATTTTTTTTCTCATTGTCACATTGAAGAAGAAGAAAATACCCTTTAAAAAAAAACAGACAAAACGATTTTTTCTAGAATCAATCAAAGTGTAAAGTTTTTTTTCTACCACAAATAAATTGAAGTAAAATTTCATTTGTCTCTGATGAGTGTTTATTGAGTTTTTCTATCATTGAATAAATTTGCTTTTTTTCAAAGAGGAAAAAAAAGAACAAATTTCGAAAGATTGATTGGCGACTTGTTATCGTTATCTGATTTTTAATCCCAAATATATTGCTCAGTCTTTTTCACTATCTCGTTTTCGTTGTTGTTGAATGATTTTTCTAGTTTGATGAAATTTGATTTTTATTATTAGAATTTAATTGATGTATAAATTCTGTGTGTTTAGATGTGTGCTATAAAAATGTGATAAATAAATAAATCCCCTTCCTCATGCTTTCGATTAACTGTTGTTGTTGTTAGTCGCACTGATGATGATGACGAAGATAATTAAATCTTCAACCTGAAATAGACCTCAATACTGAGAAATTTATGATTTTTTTTTCTATTGGTTTTTTCTTCTTCTACTTTCAACATTAAAAAGAAAACAAATTTCAATTTTTTTTTGCAGCAAAGAAAAATTGTTTGTTGTTTTGGTTATACACACTTTTTCTTATCATCTAATTGTATCTCAAATTTCTTAATAGATGGATAGCAAGTAATGATGAAAAAGAAAAAAACTAACTACTCACAATGATCGATGATTTGAAACTTTAGGGTTGTTGGTTCTGAGATAGGTTTTTCTTTCTCTCTCTCTTAATATTTTTCTTTGAGAAAAACTGCATCATGACATGAGAAACTTTGATTAAAAACTTGATCTCAACTAAATGATGAGGATAATAATTTAAGTAAATCACGCAAAGAGATGCTATCACATTATTGTGTGTGTGTGTATGTTTGTGTTTAGCTCAACAAAAATATGATGAGTCTATTTCATTCTCAACCTAATAGTTTGGTTTCAACTTTTTTTCAACTCTATTTCTTTGTTGATGATTAAAAAAAACAGAAGAATTTAATGGGAAAAAATTTTGTCAACTGACCTGAGCATTCGGCAACGGTGGTGGTGGTTATTCCCTGTGTGTCCATCAATCATTTTGAGGCTCCACTAATACAACCAAATTCTATTATCTTCTTCAATTCAGTTTGTTGTGTTTGAAATGATCCTTTCAGTTAAATTTTTTTTTCATGATATTCATCCATCTTTTAACTATCGATAAACTATTGGTGGTTGATATGGAAACAAGTGGAAGTATTATTCCAATAATGAATGAATTTCATTCATGATAGAATTTCACGTTTGATTTTTTGATGTTTCAAAACAAGAAAAGGTTTTCATTTTGGCAAAACCTGAAATAGGCAGAACAATACTTGACTTTGATTTGTTTGTTCATCATTAGAAAATTGAAAAGATTTTTTTTTTATTTACCTGTTTCTTGATCTGATTGAATTTGATAATGATTTCGACGTGTTTCTATTTTAATAATCAGGTGATCAGTTCAAGTTATATTTTTCTCTGCTGTATTCTCACAACAACAACAGCAGAAAAAAAATACTTTAATGATGATATTGATAGATATGGCAGCTCGTAAACTAGGCAATGATCGATCTGTGGTTGTCCCGTTGATTTTTTTTTTCTCGAGCATTGTGTGCTCACATTAAAATCACCATAACATTTGAGAAATAGTCATTGTTTTTCTTCTTCAATTATTTTTATCATCGATTTGTTTTTTTGTTTTGATTTTTTTTTCTCTTTTCTTGACCAAAGAAGTTTTTCATTGGAATGATTTCACCTGCATTTTTTTTTTCTTCTGTTATAGTTTTATTAGCAAAATTTAAGAGAGAAGATTTGTTTTGATCAAAGAACTTGTCAATATCGTATATCTACTTTTTCGATCTTCGAAAGCATTGATGGGCTTTTAACCTAGCTAAAATAAATTCAATTAATTTTTTTAGAAAAAAAAACTTGAGTTTTTTACTTGAAATTCATTCATATTCCTTCTGAGTTGATTTCTATTCCATTAAAAAATGGTTTTTAGTAATTATTTTTCTAGTTCTTGTTTAAGGGTTGAAATGGCAGTAAGTTTCTAGAATCGAACTCTCTCTCTCTCTATCTCTATCAGGTGGAAGCAAATAAAATTGAAAAAAAACTCATCTCTTACGATGATTTCTTCTTACATAATAACATTGTTTGCTTCGATTTCAATTAATATTTCATTATTTTTTTTCAAAATAAAATTATAATTGAAATTCAAGGTAATGTTCAATTGATGATCATCATTTTCCTTCAGATGCTTTAAATCGGCAGGAGGTGATTGAGAGTTGGCTTGTGATTGTTGTTTTTGTTGTTGTTGTTCAAACATAATTCGAACACAATTCTTTGATAATACAAACATTGTGTAAGTTTGTGTCGATCACCCATAATCGAAAAAATATACAAAATCGACATAACCACCACCCTAATGTGTGTTGGTTTTTTTTTGTTTTCTTAGCAACTGATTTTTATGGATAACGAAAGAAAAAAAAAATTGGCCGAGAAAATTCAAGCTGATTGAAGTGATTGAGATGAACGAGATGATGATGACCATTAAGAACAATATGTTTAGAACAATAATTTTGATTCGGTTGGTTGTAGTTGTTGTTTCACAGCTTGAAATTTCATACCAATTTTTACTCTTCTTTTTCTCTCCTCATTCTTTTCCTTCCTAAAACCATTCTTCACTAGTCTTCATTTTCTATTTTTGAATATTTTCTATCGAGTTCGATTGATTTTTTCGTTTTTCGCTTTTGTTATTTCATTTGAGTCAAGATTGATGTTTGCTGATGATGATAATAATAATAATAATAATTTCATTTTACAATGTTTGATTTTCACGAAGAACAATCAAAAAGTTTTTGCTTAGCTTTTATCTTGATAGTGTGTGGTGGTGTGTAAACCACTCAAGCTGCTAAACTCTGCCACCGAAATCCATTTTTTTTTCAATGAGAGGATTTTTATGTTTGATTTTATGGGCTTTTTCTCTTTGCCAAACTAAATCAAATTATCAAGATTTAAGAAAACTTTAATGTTAAAAAAAGAGAATTTTTTTTTAAAACTTACGGCGGTGGTCATCAATGTTGATCACAGTTTTGATGATACTTTCAATTATTTGAAATAGATCTTGAAATAAAAATTTTCGTTTTTGAAAATTAATTTTAAAGTTTTTCCATTTAGTTGCTTGATTCTTTAAGAAAAAGTAAAAATTTGAAATTTTTTTTTTTGTTCTAGATTCTTCAAACTACACAATCGAACAATGGAACAAAAAAAACGTTCCTTTGTTCTCGAATTTTCAAGAAAAAATTACGGAAAAGTGTCGCCCTCTCTTAGCCATAAACAAAACTATAAATGTTCAAATTTTTTTTTAGAATTTTTTTTTTTTTTTTTTGATGATTTTATCTTTCTTTCATTGGTTTCAAAAACAAAAGTAGATCGCTTCTTTCTTTCTTTTTTCAAATAAATAGATCAACCATTATTTAATCTCTCTATTCGATAGTTTTTTTTTATATTTTTAATTTACAAAATTAAAACCATTTTAAATTGATTGATGGATAATAAAAAAAATTTTTACAAATTTATTATCCTCGTAGTGTTTTTCTGGTTCATTGATGATGATGATCCAATCAGCTCGATTGTTGAGCTATTGATTTAGAACTAAAAACTGTAGATTTGGATTCGATGGTGATCGATTGTGGTTGTTAATTTCTTTTTTCTAGAAATATTATATATTTAGGTTTATGAAACGATTAATAATGACTTTGTTTTTTTTCTCTATATTCCGATATATTTTCCAGCCAAATGTACGAAATCATCAATTGAAATTAACGAATAACGAAATTGAATCCTCCATCACTGATCGATTGGCAGTGGAAAGTGCATTGGAATCATTTAAGAAAAAATCCTCAAATTCTAAACACCAATCAAGAAAAACATCACCATTCTCGTCGTCATCGTTTGTGGCCAGTAGTGTTTCTAGTGGAACCATCTCGAACGACATCAGAAAAAGTTTCGCTCTTGATCTGAACAAAGTGATGGATAGTAAAACTTCGAGGTCAAGGCCACCATCATCAGCATCATCAATCTCATCATCATCGGCATCATCATCGCCGCCTCCACCACCATCATCGTCGCTCTCATCCCAAGCACATCAATCCCAAACGTTGCAACCACCACCACCTCAAAAAAAATCTCAGCCATCCTTATCATTGTCGGATGAGGAGGAAGAGGAGGAGGACATTGTTGACGATGCCGAAACATCGTCCCTACATTCGACCAAAAGTGATACCAGCGGAAACATGACCGTCTCAAAGCACCCGACTCGGACTACCGATTCGAAAAACAAATCGATCAACAACAAGAATTTGGTCTCAGACAATCAGAAATCATCATCCGATCCGATGAGTTTCGGGACAGCGAGGTCTGTCGGGCCGACAATGATGATGATGATGCCCTCTAGTTATGAATCCAAAATTGAGGTTGATTTGTTTATTTTTGTTTATTTCTGACTAACTGAGGTTTTCTTTTGAAAATTTTCAGACAAATTTGGCCGAAAACATCAGACGATTAGAATCGACCATTCAATCGTTGAAAGACTCAACAACGGCACAGGTTTATATTCGAGAAAAAATTATTCTGTTCTAACTCCTCCTCTTCTTTGTGTTTCAACAGATTTCGCAGCTACGTGAGATGGTCACCGAAAAAGATAAAATTATTTCCGATCTCAAAGATAAACTCGATCAACAGAGTGATTACGCCGATGTCACCAAACGTGACCTGTCGTTTGTCCGTACCGAACTGGTGGACACAGGTTCGTTCGATCATCTTGGTCCATCATCCAATGTGGTGGCCACTTCAGGTCTCAATTCATCTCATCACCATCATCATCATCACCATCAACAACAGCAGCAACAACAAAACAATCAACATCCCATTTCGACATCCTCTTCCTCAACTGTTCAGCAATTGGCGGCGCAAAGGAACGCTGCCACCGCAGCGGCCGCTCTCAGCGCCTTGAATCTACCGTTCCCGTTTCCCTCACAATTGGCATCGAGCCTTGGCAATGTTGAATCATTTGGCTCGTTTTTGGGTGAAGAGTTGGTTGGCAACTATGCCAAAGTGATGGCAGCCGCTGCCGCTTCATCAAATAATAATAACACGAATAATACCAATAGTTCACAGCAGAAATCCGTTAGTCTGACCAATACAAGCATCAATACCACCACCAACAACAGCAGCAATAATATTTTAAACAATGGCAATAATTTGAATGGTACGGGATAAAATTTTTTTCATTGATTCGAATTAATTTTCTCATTTCTCGTAAAACAGATTCGTTGTCTCCATCACAATTGTCAAACAACAATGATGAGATCAATGAAGAAAAATCGATAGAAAGTGCCTCGACACCAACACCAATCAGTGCAATGATCTGTGCCGGCTCGGAGTCGGCTAACGCAGCAGCCACAGCAGCAGCCGCGGCGGCAGCGGCGGCGGCTGCCATGGCCGCTTCTGAACCCTTATTGACACATAGTCCGTTGGGTGCCGCCTTGGGTGCTATCCAATCTGATCTCGGGCTCAATACGGGTTCACCGATTTCCCAGAACGCATTCTACGATAAACTTCAACACCAGCTTCGGTGTAATGTTGAGAAGTATATGAACGAATCGTTGAACACGTTGCACATATCGCGCTATGTTCGAGAGCTTCTTTCCGTTCACAACATTGGCCAACGTTTGTTTGCCAAATATGTTTTGGGCTTGTCGCAGGGAACCGTTAGCGAGCTACTATCAAAACCCAAGCCATGGGATAAGTTGACCGAGAAGGGACGGGACTCTTATCGAAAAATGCATGCTTGGTCCACTGATGACAGGTGTATCAATCTCCTGAAGATGATGGTTCCTCGTAAAGGTTAGTGTTCTTTTTTTTTCATAAGTTCTGAAATTTGATTTATGATTTTTGTTTGTCCTTTGATCAACTTTTGACAAAGCAATTGTTTTAAATCTTCTTTCTTCTCTCTCTCTCTCTCTTTTTTCCCGGTTATTAAAGATTATGGTTCTTATTTAGGTAAAGATGCCAACAATGCGTACAAGCAGGACGATCTAGTCGCTGAAGAACGGATCGCTCAAATCTTGAACGATGCTCAACGTTCGATGAAATCATTGAATTCACGAGCCGATTTCTTCAACAGTCCACTGTTGAATGGTGGAGAGAATATTTTGTTGAAATCCGAAACCAGAAACAACATGAAACACCACACAGGTCAATTGTTGCTAAACAACGATAATGGCAGCGATATTGGTAGCGATGATCGTGACGAGAACAAATCGGAACCCGAATCGTTGATGGATAGGAAATCACCATCGCCAGCGTTGAACGCCACAGCAATGGCAACCATTAGTAATTTTTATCGCAATATGAATGATGTGTCGTCTTCATTGAATGAAATCTCATCGCGGAACAATCGTTCGGCATCACAAAAATTCTACAACGATAACAGCAACGAACAGGAATCTAGTGTTGGTGCAAATCCTGATTTCTTCCGATTCTACCAGGATCATCTAGCCAAAATGATTGGCCAACAGATCGAGGAAGGTTTACGGAATCCGTCATCGAACTATGATGATCTTCGGAATGTTATCGCTCTACATCAGCTATCTCGAATCGATCCGTTTGCATTGCAAGCCAATCCGGAATTGTTTGCCCGTTTCATATCCAGTGGCTTGATGAACGGTGCAAACTATTTGGGCAATATTCCGCTTGGTGGAGGCCTAGTCGAACAGTTGTCACCATCGCATCAACACATTTCATCCAACAATAACAATCAAACCTCAACTTCAACAATCACAACAACAACAACAACAGCTAAACAAAACAAATCCAACAATGCTGTGGAATCGAGTCAACCGGTTAGTAAAGGCGGTCGACAGGAATTGTCAACCAGTAATAATAACAATGATTCACGAATCAAGATCGATAGTCTATTGAATCAACTCAAATCATCGTCATCAAGTTCGGGAGTGGTCAACGTTTCCGCTTCAGCTCAATCACCATCACACAATGGCCATTCTACATTGGGACTAAGTGCAAATAATCCAGCTTGCGTAGTGAATCCATTTACGAATACAGCCACCAGCACCAACACTCATAACAACAACAATAACAACAATTCGAATAACGACAATAATGGACCGGATGATTTTTCTGCGGCATCGCCATTACAGCGAATGCAATCGATCACCAATTCATTGTTGTCGCAGACAGTGTTGCCCTCGATGCCGAGTCAACCATCGAGACCAGCCAAAGCAGTTTTGCCACCAATCACCCAACAACAGTTCGATCAATATAATAATCTCAACACCGAGGATATTGTCAAACGTGTCAAGGAACAGTTGAGCCAATACTCGATCAGTCAACGATTGTTTGGCGAAAGTGTTCTGGGACTTTCGCAGGGATCGGTTTCGGATTTGTTGGCACGGCCCAAACCGTGGCACATGCTAACACAGAAAGGTCGTGAACCATTCATCAGGATGAAGATGTTTTTGGAGGATGAGAATGCCATCCACAAGCTGGTGGCCAGTCAATACAAAATTGCACCAGAAAAGTTGATGCGAACCGGTAGCTATGTCTCACCGGGTGGAGGGATTCCCAATTTGGCAGCAGCGATGGCCGCTCAACAAGCTCCGGCCACTGTTTTGCCACCACAAATATCGAGTCCTCCGATTTCTGGCCTGACCAGCAATAAATCACTGGTGAGTTCGACCAACAAGCCACCTTCATCACAGAACAATCAAAATGATATCTATAAATATGAACAACCGTTGAGCCCTAGCAGTCTCGACAACAGTATTCGTTCAAATACTTCGAGTCCCGATTTGACATCAAACATCCCTCAATCAGGCTCGATGACATCGATTTCATCGCCCTTATCAGCTTCAATGCATCGGTCGAGTCGAATGTCGTCGGCTGCGACGGCTGCTGCTGCGGCGGCGGCAGCCTACACTAATCTTAACAGTAATCTGTTGAGACACCAGTCAGCTATGAGCCAACAATCTGGTTCATTTATGCAGCCATCGGTTTACGAGCTGGCCGCCTTGACTTCCGATCTCGACACTCAAATCATCACCACGAGAATCAAGGAAACTTTGATGGCTCACAATATTGGTCAAAAAGTAATGTTTTCTTTCTAGCTAAAACTTTGTGTTAATTTTTGAAAAAATTTAGATTTTCGGTGAAGTTGTTCTTGGTCTTTCACAAGGATCGGTCAGTGAGTTGCTGTCCAAGCCAAAACCATGGCATATGCTTAGCATCAAAGGTCGTGAGCCATTCATCAGGATGCAGCTGTGGCTCAACGATCCGAACAATATTGAAAAATTGCAAGCGCTTAAAAACGAACGCCGTGAAGCCAACAAACGACGTCGAACTCATCTGGATGAAGCGCTACCCGCTTTTGGGAAATCGGCTTTCGACAATCCATGGCTCCATTTTCCGAATCCATTGAACTCGAACTCTTTGGGGAAGAGTGTTGTTGCGCCAAACAATTCATTCTCTTTGAATTCGGTTAATTCACATCCCGTTGTGAAAAAAGCTAGAATCTTGTTCACCGAAGAGCAGAAAGAAGCATTGCGTGTCGCTTTTGCCATGGATCCCTATCCTAGCTCAACCACTGCTGAATTCTTGGCCAAAGAGTTGAATCTTTCGATTCGCACAATCACCAATTGGTTCCACAATCATCGAATGCGCTTGAAACAGATCAACACCTCGGGCAGTAGTAGCAGCAACAACAATGAAGAGAACAGTCAAACTTTACCGTACAATGTGGTTGGTCGAGATAATGTCTCATTCGATCAGAACAAATTTCGAACTTTGCTCACTCAACGATTGAGCGAGCTGAAATTCCGTTCCAACAGCATGTCACGTAACTCTTCAAACAACAATGGCCCGGGTGATAATTCTAGTTTGTTTAATTCGAATGTTTCGGCCTCCTCTCCACCGATCATGCATCGAATGTTTCAATCACAATCGATGTTCTCGAACAATACAAATAGTTGTTCGTCACCTGGTTCCAGTCCCTCGTTCCACGATCAAGAGGAGGAGGAGGAGGAAGAAGAGCTGGGAACTCTCGATCTCAGCATGTCTAGTCATAATCCACGTTCGTATGTTGATGGAACGCATCGTCATTCTCATCATCATCATCATCATCACCATCATCGTTCACCAAACAAATTGGACAGCACTGGCCGTAGTTCGACGCATGACGATTCGGAGGATGATCGCCGATCGATGGTCGACGACAACGATCATGATGTGGTCAATGATGGTACCGAAAGAAACTCCGATGACGAGGGAAATAAGAAAACGAAAAAACTGTTCTCTGGTAGTAGCAAAAGAAAATCCATCCCACCAAGCAGTATCATGAGTTCGAGTTCCAGGCGTAAAGCTGCCCAACCTCAACAATGGGTGGCGCCAGTTGATCCGGCTTCAGTTTTTGCCGATGATGATTACATTGAAGAGGATTTTGATGAAGAGGTTGAAGAGCAGAAACGATTGGAAATCAATGGCCTGTACGAGCGCCTGACAAAAAGTGAACAACTCCAAAAACAGCAACAACAGTTGCAAGATTTCGATGATCAAAAAACCGACGACGATGATATGATCGATGATGGTCAGGAGGAGGAGGCAGAGGCAGATGATGATCGTAATCACGATGATGTCAACGACCATGATCTAGAAAGGAACAAACAAAAGAGAATGGCAGAAAAGAATTCTTCATCACCCAACAGATCATCGTACAAGAAAATCAAATCCTCAAAACTATCATCGATCGTCAACGACAATGATTTGGATTCCAGTTTCATGCAAGAATGTGTTCAATGACCAAATCCCAATGACAGAATCCAAGCAAAAAACTACTTGAAAATTACTTGAAAGTATTACCTGAAATGGCATTATCATTGCATCAATCATTTGTAAAAAAAAACTATCGATTTCAATAAATTCTCATCGAAAAATCATCGACGACTACGACGACGAAGAAGACGAACACAAACGAGAAAAACACCTTTTTTTCTATTTATTTCCATTGATACAAAGGGATAATTTTTTTTTTCACACGATTTTATATTCGAAAAACCACACACACACACACAAACATCACACATTGACACTCTCACCCACCAAAATCGATCATCGAATTTATTTCGAATCATCATCAATCGACTGTACCTTTCACCTTTGACATTTTCTTTCATTTCTCGGCAATATGATATCAACTAACACATATATTTGATATATTTATATCATCGATTCACCATCACATTCAAAAAGACTTTCGAAATACTTTCTCGTTCTCTCTCTCTCTCTCTCTCTCTTGGCTGCTGTAAATCAATCGATTTGTTTATTTCTTCTCTGCTTATTCACTGGTTTTGGAGCCTGTGTGAGACCCCAGGGCCCATTCTATCTATTAGAGAATATATCTTTCTCATCATCAAGTCAGAAAAAAAACCAACGCATACATTGAATTAATATTATTAGGATGAGATGTCCAGCTAGTGATTCTTCTTCTTCTCATATTTCTTAAAACTTTATTCTTAAATCACGGGATTACACACGCAGATAAGCACGGTATAATTTTTGTGTAATCTCTCTCTCTCTTTCTCGATTTATAAATATGTTTGTTTGTTTGTTTATTTTAATCAATTAATTAACTGAAATTTAATTAGAGATTAAAAAGGAGAAAAATCAATTTCACTACTTATGTACCAGAATGGAAAACTTTGATTAATCGATGTTCAAAATGTTTGTGTGTGTTTGTTTGACCATTTGTTTTTTTCTTTTTTTTTTTGAAACTTTTTGATCACCCGGTGTGTGTGTGTGTGTGTGTGTGAGCGTGCGCATGTTTTCAACTACTTATTTTAATCGAATCTGATCTGATAACCCGAAGATTTGTTCATCTTAAAAAGAATTCTTTCATTGTTTTCCCATCTCATAACATTTTTTTTTGGAATGGATAATATTTAAGAACTATTATTATTTTGATTTGTAATTAAAATAAAACTATATAATTATAAAATAATTTAATCAAAAAAAAAAACTTGGACTTACTTTTTGCGGCTATAAGAATTTTTTGTTTCGAAAATAAGGTTGCTATTTTTTTTTTGATTAACTTTAGCTCCTCCTTCAGTGGTATTTTTTTCTGCCTTATACTTGGTATTTATAATTTTCCGGTTTTTTTTTAAGAGAACAACAACACTAGACAACAAACTATGATGGAACTTGATGGTTTCGAGAATAGTTTTTTCTCTCAATTTTTATTATCATTATCACAAAATCAAGCAAGTGTTAGAGGTCAAATTTTCAACAACCACGACTGTTATTGTTTTAGATTTTATTAAAACTTTGCAATAATGTAAGGTAAAAATTGAAAATTTACAATAATTATTAAATTGATTATAAATGAGAAACAAACCGATTCTGGATTTTCAAAGAGAAAGAGATAAATTTTAGAACAATAACTTAAATTAAAGAACAAAATTTAGTTCGATAGAGCAACCATTTTTTTTCATAGAATAAACTATGACTCAATCGTCAGGTGCAGCTTGAGGAATCGATGAACGATTCATCGATAGTGTTTAAACCAATTACACACGACGCCTGATCAGGTTCACAAATTTGATTGTGGTTTTAGCTTTGTCATCTCTCAGGGAGAATTACGGCTAGGTGTGGTGACCAACCAAAAAAAAAAAAAAAAATATCTTTACGATCGAAGCATTTTCTAAAAACTTTAAAATTTGATTTCTTAGAGTGGGGCCTAGAGCTCGGATCGAGTGTTTTCCACCAATAAGTCTATGGATGGAAATCAAGAAACTGATAGACAAAGAATCTCAAGAATTTTGGATTCAGATCGTTTAGAATTGAAATAGTTGGAAATTTCTAAAAGACAAATCTGATTTGTGAATCGATTTAATTAATTCGGTGAAAATACATAAAGAAATTTACAAACGTTTTTTGTTTTGTTATTTGGTTGTAAATGAATTATTTAAAAGAGGATTCTTGTAAAAAATAATTTGCGTATAAATTGTGTGTGTGTGTGTGTGTGTGGGTTCAGAATAATAAATTCACTACAAAAAAAAAAAAAAAAATTACTTTAAATTTGAAACAGAAAAATAAAGACTCGAAGAACACCAAAAATAGAATAGAAAATGAACGAAAAAACGCACGAGACCAGAACAAAAAATTTGATGATCATTGCCATCCACACATCAAACGTATTGAGCAAACTTTTTGGAAACCAATTCTTCGTTTATACTGAGAAACTGTATGGTTAGAGAAATCGGTAAAAAAAAAAACAATTCAAAAAAACAATTTGGAACAAACCTGAGTAGAGCCATCGATTAGTTTGAACAGATTCACATATGGTACATTGTCATCGGCAAAACCTTGAATATTGGCATAGATGATATGCCCACCGGCAAGCTCTTCAAAATATTTGTTTGCCTCTTGTGACCATTCGGCAATGGTTTGAGGTTGTTGTTGTTGCGATGAGTTATTATTGATTGGCAACACATTGGCCAAATAACATTCAGCGGCCTGGAATGGCAAGCTCATGAAATCGTAACGTATCTGACGTAGAGATGACACTGGAACATTGAAAGCATATCCGCCATAATCGACGAACATGATATCACATTCATCACCCGTTTCATGGATATCCTTTACCAAAGCCCGGAACCAGCCTTGAGCCATTTCAGCGGCGCAAATGATACCTTGATAAATTTGTGGTATTGATGGTGCATCACTGGTCGAATAGTTTTCTGTCATGGCCTGGTCCAAATGACTGAGCTTTGGATAAGTTGGATGAGTAGGTTGTTGAAGAAAAAAATGTCCGGGATTTATGGTACATGAGAGAACAACTTCGGTCATCACACCAATGGGCAAATGTAACTAAGAAAAACAAATTTCATTGGAAAATTATTTTTAAAAATATACAAATAGTACTTGACAAGCTTGACTCAAAGGAATAGTTGGCGTTGGACGTATCAACGCGACATGATCCAAAGTGAGATTTGGGTAATGATCCAACGGAAACCGTTTACGAACCTCATTCAACGCCAATTTCACACTTGATTTACTGCCTTTTAATTTATAAAATGTTAGAAAAATTCAAAGATTCAAAGATCTTTTTACCGATAATTGTACATATTTTGACCGATTCTTTAAAATCTGCCACTGCCATGTGAGTGTTGGTCGATTGTTTGACAGTGTTGATGAAACGACCCTTTGAGCCGATCAGCTTGCCACACAAATGATACGGTATTTCAAAATTATATTGAATCAATTGATCATCGGGAACATCCAATATCGACAGATTATTCAATGTTGATTCATCCGATTTTTGCTTGTACGATGTTAAATCAAAATTTTGCTGCTCTTGCTCGAGATGATTTGTTGCTTGAAAAGAGGATGCATCATGACAGCTTCCAGTTCCGCTGTCTGATCCCTGATTCAAATTATTAGAAAGGAAAAATTCAGGAAAACAGAGGAAAAAAACTGATCTAACCTGATCATCACCATACTGGTGGTGATTTTTGTTATTGACAGCATCGAGATAGCTTGGCTGTTGTTTATTCAATTTTTCATTTTTTGATGATGGCTGTTCGTTAGGCTTTGGTTTGATCATTTCAACACTATTCGATGAGTTTTTATTACAATGGTTGTTCGGGTTCTCTTGAGCCACCAATTTTTTAGACAAAACTTGAGCAAATGTTTGATTGAAATTTTTGGTGGCAAGAACAGTGGATGGATGCGGAAATGAAGGCTCTAAATGTTGAGATTTTCTCTTGATTTCTTGTGGTGGTTGTTGTGGTTGTTGCAGCAGCGTTTTTTGCTTCGTGTCTTTATTGTTCTCGATGACATCATCATCCTTTTTCAATGATGATGATGATCCACCACCAACACCAATTTCAATAGCATTACAACTACTTAAGTGATCGCCACTTTTGCTAACATCAATATTTTCTAAAGATAAAGATTGCTGTTGCTGCTGGTTAGCATGGCACTTATTATTGTCTTCGTTGTTGTTGTCAAGACTTGATTTTTGAGAAACATTACCACCATCGATACCACCAGATACTTTATCACCATCGACAATAAAGTCAACACCACTATGCTTATTATCTTCAGTTATATTGCTTGTTTCGTTGTTTTGTGCTATATTTTGATTTTGAGTTTCATTATTCAACAATTTTAAGAAATTTTTTCCATCATTCGTGGCCACATGCTCATGTTGTTCGATGGTCTCTGTCGATGAATCCGATTGCCGTTTTAAAAGAGAATCGCTACGAGTCTTGTTTGATTCGTCATTCGATGGTGGTGTCAATGAGGCCGTTGAATCATGATCAAAAGAGCAACCCATATCTTCGCTGCTGTTACTCTCATTCAAATCGATATCGATGAGTTTTTTGCTGAAAATTTCATCGATTTCATTTTGATGATGGGTAGATTGGTTCATATTTAAATTTGATGCCTCTTCAACATCTAAAGTACTGTCAATAGTTGTCAAATTTTGGCAAGAATCACCTCTGCTGCCAGTAAGGTTTGCTTGAAAAGTGAAACTTTCACTATTTTTCAAATGCATAGGTTTATCTTTTCTGATAGAATCGTTTTGGTTTGAGTCGGTATTCGAAATCAATTCCAATAAATCGAAATCTACAAAATGAAAAAATTTCAGAAAAAAAAACTAGAAAAAAAAGCCCGAATACCTGAGAAAAAGATTGAATCTACTTCGTCGGTGGCAATGAACGATTCAAAGTTACTTTCTATCAATGATGAAGTTGGTGAATACTTTTCCTTTGCAACCAATGACGGAGTGATAGTAATAGGCGAATTGAAACTTTCACTTTTGTTATCTCCTGATATATCTTTCTGATGAATTTCCGATTCTAGCGATGAAAATGAGAATGAAAAATTTTCCTGGACAATGGCCTCAGATTTGGCTTGAACACTGTTGTTATTATTGTTGGATCGAGTAGAGGTGGAACGTGAAGACGATCTCTTACGACGCCAATTATTATAACGATAATAATAACCAGCGACGGCTATAACCAAAACAGTAACACTACATGTGGCGGCTATCAAAACAGTTCTATTTGAAGGCATTATTATTATAATGCCATCTAAATGATAAAAATTTACTGACGAACGGACAAACAACTATTGGCAACAACACAAACACACACCCTTACGATGACCAAGAGGTGAACCCGTTTCGTTTTGAAGTTGTCAATCTCAGTCTTAAATGAATCTTCGATCTTATACTGGAAAAAAATAATCAAATATTTTGAACCATTAACGAATGATTTTTTATCAATAAAAAACTTTGCTGGAAATCTTGTTTTTTTAGTTGTTCAATAGTTGCTGCCGATAGTTGAATCTAGGGAGAAAACAAAACCAAATATTAATAAACAATCAATCAAACAAGCAAAAACACAAAACTGCTTTTCTCATCAAAAAAAAAAAAAAAAAGTTCGATTTCGAAGTTTTTTTTTCTTTCTCCGCACTTCTCTTTAAAATGCTAGAAGATTCGAAATTTTCTGAAAAAAAAAACTGAAAATAAAAGAAAATTAAACAAATCAAAGGGTTGAGTAGAAACCATAACATTCAATCGATCAATCATTGATTAAATCCATTTGAATCAATGGAGAAATGATTTTATCAACAAAAACAACAACTTGAAAAAGTTCTACTCAGATAGATGAAGCACTTGTTGCTATAGAACGCTTTGTTTCAAAGAAACAAAAAAAAATTTAGCTTACCATTATCAATTGAGTGGATTCTTCTTCTTCTCGATTGTTTATAGGTGAAAATAACGTTCAAAAAAGGTAACAACTAAAAAACAAACAAACTCACTATCTCATATTCAGAGATTCAACCGAGCCGGATATCACATGTGGTAGCACCGCTGTGCCGCTTTTCTCTATGCTTGTCTGTGTGTGTGTGTGTGTTTGTGTGCGTCCACAGCTACCGAACGATAGAAGAAACCAACCAGAAGATAGGCGAGATGGGACAACACCGCGGCAAAAGTGTACGAAAAGGACAAACAACAAACACCAAAGTCAATCTCGACGGCGTGTTTTTTCGTTTTTGATCAATCGTTACGTTCGTTTTGTTTCGTTGGTTGGTTGGTTGGTTGGCTGGTAGATTCAGTGTATTGAAATGAAAAAAAATATCAACCAAATGTGAGAACACAGCATGAAAAGCCACCAAAAGGAAATAATACTCAAGAGCAGACTACAAAAAAAGCAACAGCTGTTTGCTTGTTGTTGTTACGGCAACACACTTGATGCTTGCCGCTACACAACTGGTGGGTGTGTGTGTGTGTATGTGTGCGTTTTCTCCTCAATTTTAAATTGAGTAATGTAATGTAAGTCACATTATGTGACGCCTTTTAAAAAACCTTTTGAATGTGCTGCTGCTTAGATTGAGACATTTTTTCAAAACAATTTCTTCTTGACCTTCTGATCGCGGTGGTGGTAGTACTGAAAAAAAACTTTTGAGAGGTTTCGTTTTTTTTTTTTTTATAGAAATTTCTTCACACCAGACACGTGTTTTTCGTCTTTCAAAACTTGTGCCATCTCTTGAGGTTTATTATAAAAAAAAATTTACAAACTTTCAAAGATTCATATCGAGATTCCTGAAATTTAGTTTCAAAACACAATAAGCTAATAAAAGAATTCCAAAAAAAATCAAGCCGTCTTGTGCGAAGTGATTGTGGCCATTATTTCGTCTTGCAAGCTTTCCGGATTAGTCAATATGTTTGTCGAAGTGCTCACATAACGAAGCGAATTGAGAACATCTAGAGTTCGAAAAAACGTCAGGTTATTGCAAAAAACTTGAATCAATTTTTTTTCCTTTTACCTTTTCGAAGAGTGATCAAGCAACAGTTTTGTTCGATCCAACGAACCAAAGTTTTTTGCATCTCTTCGAGATTGGAAGTTGTCACAGTGTTGCTATAACTTTCCAAAAGTGATTCCATGATTATGCTGAACTATTTTTTTTAAATCAAATAAAAGTGACGAGAATCTTAAAACTTACAATCCAGAATTTCCAATTTTCCAAAGTTTTTCTCTTAACATATTCGCTGTAGTGGGCTTTAATTTGGTTGATCTGATCTCCTGCCCTCCAAGTTCCCGTAGCTGGAAGTTGATTTTGAAACATTCTAATCGGTGAAATTATTATAAGAAAAAAAAACATTTTCAAAATTTCCAACCTTATTGTTTCGTTTAAACTTTCAATCTTCTGTTTCAGCAAATCAGTTTCATTTTGTTGTTCGAATTTTTCATTCTTCAACAACCGAATGTAATCGGCCGCTTTATTTAACATCGCAGCTTTGCTGGTTTTAAAGTTTTGGTTTTGACTCAAGCCTGGTAACAAATTTCTTAGCGTATCGAAACCATTTTTTATGTTACACCGTCGTTTCTGTTCAGCATTAATGTGACAAACGCGTTTACGTTCTTTATTGGAAAACTTTTCGCTATCCGATTTCAAAATCGAATACGAGAATGATGAGAGGGATGAGGATGATGATGATGGGGCTACTGCTGGTAAGCATTGGCAAATATTTATCGGACTTGTCGAAGTATTTTGATTAATAAATGAAGAAGATGTTGATAAGCTATTGAAATTCAAAGATTGAGCTGGAACCATCATCACTGTCGAAGATCTTGGCGGTTCTAGGAAATATTTCGAAGCGCTAATCAACGATTCAAAAACAGTTTTATTTGTTGTTTCCAATTGTTGTTGAGATTTAGCTTTTAGTTTTCCATTTTGCCGGAACTCCAAATTCGTCCCGAATCGGGTATTTGATTCTTGTTTGTCATTTTTTTCGGTAAATTAGAAAATGGATCATTTTTCTCAATCGGAATAAAGTTTGAATATGAATTTCTGCTGGTAGTGGGGAAATCCGATACAACCGCTGTTCTCAACTCATTTGTTGGTGTTGGCAATGAAGATTTAAAGACAGATAAACCACCATTTGAGCCAATATTCGATTGTTGTTGCATCAAAAAGAAGTTGTCCATTTTTCTTAAATTCTGATGATTCAATGAGGAAGACATCTCTGGCGAAGATGCCATCTTTGAATTTTTTGAAGATGTAAAATTATCCGATCGGTTATCAACCAAAATTGAAGATTGATGAATTTCTGCACTATTGGTTTCGTAGTGGTTTCGTTCTTGTTGAACATAATTCGATGTATTCAATAAATTTTGATTTGATTCTAAAGTTTGATCAAGTAAATTCTGTTGAGAAGCTTCAAAACTTTGATCATACGCTTTTTTAGTTTGATTGAATTTATCATTATTTTTATTTTGATTGTTGCTCCATATTGGTAGTGATGATGAACGCTCAATAGAGGTTTTATCTGTTTGAATTTGGTTTATCTTCAACCGTTGATTCGATGGTTGCGGTCCTTGCTGATTTTGTCTTAATGAACCAGAATTCATTGAATTTTCTTGATGATATGAAGACGATGATGGCACAGATGAACAGAACGTAAGATTATCCATCGAATTCATCAGCAATGGATACAGTTTTGACTGATGCTGGTGTAGTTGGTGAGATCTGAGCAATGATGATTCGTGCGGCGGATTAGTTTGCGAGATGCTTCTCACTCTTCTTGGATTTTTTTCAATCAAATTTGCTTTAACTGGCGGAGTTGAATACATTGGAAAATAAGAAGAATTCGAAGGCTGACAAGTCAATGTTTCATTTCTGTATGAAGACGGTGAAGACGACAAAGATGGTGTCGATGAGTAAATGACCGGTTCAAATGAATTTTTCACGGTCTCAATAAATGTTTGTGGTTGTTGCTGTTGAATCTCTCCAATAGTTGGCATCAAATTTGATTCATCGTACTCCATCTTATTGGAACCATTCAGATCAGAATCATTTGACAAAATTTGATTCGTCATTGAAATGCCTGGAATATTGATGATGTCAAGCACTGGTGGTAAATTTGCCTGATTGAATGAGTTGAAATTGTTTTGTAGAGCTTTGGTGTTGTCAGCCATCGAGATAATCATTGAATCATTGCATGAAGATTGGGATGGAGGCACTGTTCCATTGATTTGATTTTCATTAGAGAGAAACATATGCTGTTGAGACAATAATTGAGATGTTTTTGAAAAACTGAGATTAGTTAACGGCGGTGATCCAAATAAACTTTGATTCTCTTGTGCGATCGGTGCTGAAGACGTTGTTTCAATCTGTCAAACCATTCAATTTAGTTTTAAAACTTTTAACAAGATGCTTTTTTTTACCTCTTTAAGATCGATGATTTCGGCAAAATCAAGTGCTTCTTCTTGAACTGATGTTAAAGGAACACGGTTGATGAAATCTTAATGGAAAAAAAATGTTTCGTTTTCCTCAGCAAAAAAAAAAATTCTAAAAGTTCTCACCTTGAATGGGCTCAAATTTGATATCGATAAAATCCAAACTTGGTTGCAATTGTTCCAGAATTGGTTGCATAAAATCAGCACCCATGCCAGATCGAGCTTGAAAAAAAATCGAAATTTTTATTTATTTTTTTTTCTAGAAAAATATTTACCAATTTCTCGAGAACTTGCATAATCATAATAATTTGAATATTGATATTGTTCTGAATTGTCATTGTTTTGATTTGATAATTCTGTGTAGGTCATCGATCCCAATGAGAAAAACGAATCGAAACTCAAATTGTTCGACCAACGAGGCAAATCATTATCAGAATCGTAGATTAACTGTTGATGATTGATTCAAAAAATTAAAAACATTCAAATTTGACATCTTACTGATTTAGATTTATGAAATTCTCGTTGATAGTATCGACGCCATTTTTTGTATTCTGCTTTGACCACGTTGACACGTCGCTTCCAATATTTACCTTCCAACAAAATGGTTTCCGTTTTCTTATGACGATCGGTGTCCAGTTGTGATGAAAACTGACAAACAACAGGTTTCAATCCTGAAATATCTGTTGTTTGTAAAGTTTTTTTTTTTTGATTAATTCAACAATAATCTACAAATTTTTCATTATCAAAAAAAAAAAAAAATTATAATACATTGTATATGCCAAGCTCGCCAAATTATGTTGTTCAAACGGATCTTGTCTTTGATATTCATCTTGAGACCTTTGAAAGTTTTCCATTTTGGTGACGTTAGTTTCACATCGTTATAAGCCAACTTCATGCACTTGAACAATTTTGAAAGCGATACATCAATAGAAATTTTGTTATTCAATGTTTCAAAAGTTCGTGTCGAGAAATTCAAACTAGCAGAAAAGTTTTCGTCGGATAGTTTTCCTGTTGTCCCTTCGTTGGTTCCATCTTCGTAATCGTTTTTATCGTCCTCTTCCTCGATTTCAGAGACCATGTAATGGCCACTTAAAATTGATTTACTATGAATCGATGATGATGGCAAAGTTGACGACAATGATGGTGATGAAAGAAAACCTAACTTTCTTTCAATTTTGACTTTTTTAGTTTTATTATTGGCATTGAGAGTTTTCTGATACAATGACGATGAGTTTTGAGATGAAGAAGATGATATCAAGTTTGATGAAACATGAATATGATTTGAAATCATATTCAACGCCATATTCTTGATCAATCGCTTTCCAATCAAAACAATCAAAGGAACATTTTTTCTATTCAATTATTGAATGCTGCCACAAGAATCGAATGCGTATCTGCAACAAAAAAAAAAACACAAATTAAATTTATTAAGCCTATCACCGAGATGTAAACTTTTTTTGTTGTGATCGAAGAAAAAAAAAGACAACCATTAACCTCATTGATATCGAGTTTTGTTTTCTGGTGGTATGTTGTTTGGTTATCTTGGTTCTCAAAATGTTCTCAAATCACTTTATCAGTCAGTCAGTCAATCAATCAATCAAAACAATCAATGAAACATCAAGTACACCAAAACATGCATACAAATCAACTGGGGGTTAGTTCAAAAAGAAACTGAAGAAGAAGACGAAAAAGAAACAAAAATAAAATATTCATAGGAAGTAAAACTGATGGCAAAATTTTCAACTAAAAAAAAGCAAACAAATTAAAAATTATCGTGAGGATAGTTTTTATTTTTTGATAAATGTAGAACATGAAATGGCGAAACGCCAAAAATTATTTGAATGCCTATTACACTTTTTCTGGTTTCATTCTATAGATGAAGAAGACTGCTCGCTATTTGACTATCAAATCTGTCCTGGTTGGAAAAAAATGTGTCTTCGATGATCGATTGAATTCGATCGATTAGAGACACCAAAAATGCAATGATGAGATCATCACACCATTCACAACACATTTATTTCAAATATCAATTATATCAACAGGAGGCAAAAAAACAAACACATAGCAACAAACGTGAATCAATATTTTGATCATACTATCATCTTTCTCTTTTTCTGGCTCTCTCTGTTGGACAGTTGTTTCACGAGAGTGATTGACTGTTTTTCTTCCTTCTTCAATATAATGATTTAATATGGAATATCATTTGTTGTTTTTATTGGCTAAAGCTTTAGCTGCATTGTTGTTGGTTCGTTTTAAAAAAATAAATAAACAAAACGATACTTCAAACGGTTGTTACTAAAGCGATTTTTTTCCTATTTTAAAAAAGATTGTTGGATTCATAATTAATTTTTTTTCACAAATTGAATCTTGATTTTGAATTGAACAATCTTGAAAAATATCGTCCAAAATAAGAATAATATAAATTTTGACAACCAAGCAATTTTTGTCTACAATTGTTAAATATTATTTTCCTTTGTAAATATCGTAAAAATCAACTCAATCTTATCTCAACAAATAGAATCTAGATTTTGCTTGTTTTGTTTCCGTTTTAAAATTTATCAAATCAAAGAGCTAATAAATCATATAAAAAAACACATAAGAAGTCATAATCGATTACATAAAAATACCGTAGTATGACCGTTTTATGATGAATTTTTAGGCTTCATTGGAGGGAAAATAGAAAACTTGAACATTTTGAGAACAATTGAAAAAAATTCATTGAATAGCACTTTCATATATGATTTTATTTTATTTCAATAACACAATTCAAGCTTTCTTTTGATCAAATTATTCGTCAATACAATTTTGAAACTTAGTTTCTTTTTTAAAATCTTACTTTTTGTTTTAATCAATGAGCCAAAAAAATTTGATTGAAAATAATCAAGGGTTTTTCCAGTATTCAGTTGTTTTTCAAAAAAATTCAAAACTTTGAATTATCACTAATTTAAGATATATTTAATAATTTTATTAACTAATAAAGAGAGGATTGTTCGAGAAAGTAAAATATCGATTGTATCGAATGAATCGAATGTTGATCTGAAACACAACACAAAGAAAAAAAAGATCACAAAATTTTCATTCATCATTTTTCCAATGATAATAACTATCCTCGATTCATTTTCCAAAATCTACAATAATAAAAAAAACAACGATTAAAATTTTATTGACAAGACTGTTTTGACACGCCGAAAATGGTCATATATTTAAAAAAAAAAACAAAGAATAATCATTAATCATCATCATGAAAAAAAACAATAAATATTTTTTTTAAATCTCCGAAGCGTTTATTATTATTTTGATTGAGCATACCAGCCAAGACATGAACACCATGAATTTGTCGTTGATGTTTTTTTTTTGTCAGTGAGAAAAAGAAGAAGAATGGAAACATATATTCGATGGAGCAGCGGCAATAGCTTTGATAAAGACGTCTTGACGTTTTTTTCGTGGTCGTTAATTACAGTTTTCCAGACGATGATAGTTAACTTCTTAAATTGTTTGATTAATTTTTATTTTTTGCCAATTTTCTTTGAAATTATTTTTTACAAAGTTTCTATTTTTTTTAGTTGGTTTAAGTCACTATATCGATGCGAGTAAGTGTTATTATCGTTGTTTGCTTGGAATTACAATCGATCAAACTTTCTTTCCTGGTTTTTTCTGCTTCGAAAAATTGAAAGAAAAATTTCAACATTTTAAGAAACAAAAATTTTTGTCAATTCAGCAAATTTTACAATTAACCAAACCAATTCGATATTTTTAATCTGAAATATTGAATAGAAAAATTTTTAAAAATCAATTCATTCAACTTTACAGCTGTAACTGTTGGGGACCAACCGAGAATCAGAACAAATTATTAAGAACACAGGAGAATTGTCTCTCAACACGTTCTCAATCCAGGAGAAATGGCTAGGCAATGATCTACCAAGTGAGTTTAGCCATGCTGACATCCTGTTTATAACTGAACCGCGCCATATATCCTACTTTCGATGTATGGTGCAATTTTTGCAGGCCACCAGAGCCTTAAATTTATTTAAGAAACTCGAGCATTCTAGAAGGTCTCATTGGAAAAATTTGTTCATTTTTAAAAATTAAAATCCTTTGGATTTAGATACTTTCAATCTCCGTAGTTGAGAATTTTGCTTCTCAGAAATGAATTTCCAATTTATTTTCTCAGAAATGAAGAAAATTATCTTCAAACGAAACAGCTGATAATTATTATTTAAAAAAATCATTTTTGTGAATAACAACAGATGGCGTATCATTCTCTAAAACTCTTGGTGAATGCGTTCCGGGCTCGGGTACGAATCGAACTGAATCCTCACTGATCGAGCACCATTATTAATAATAAAAAAAAATTAAATTTCAAAAATAATAACAGAAGAAAAACCTGATAATAATATTTGTTTAGAATCATTGAAAACTTTCAAATTCGTAAAATTATTTACAATGATCATCATAGAAAGAAAAATAATTTTTTTTCATGAGAATACTTTCGATTTTATGATGTTTTGAAAAAAAAGATGAATGAAGAGTTTGAAACTATGGTTCATCAATCGTTCTCCAAATCGAAACTGTCTTCATCACCATCGGTTTCATTGTTTCCACCTCGACCATTACTATCATCATCGTCGCTACTTGTTTGATGGGATTCATTGAAGCTAACAAATAGAACATTCACCATGGTCATGATATTCGTTATCATTCCACCAAACTTTGAAAGCCATTGATTTTGCATTCGATATTGGTTAAGAATTTCCGCATTCTGGATTTCTATTCTTCGAACACTTTGGTACAATTGGTTTTGTCGTTCTCCAAACAATTCCAACACTTTCAACAATGCCAATTCGTTGGTAATTTTCTCATTGGTATTTAATTTCTGCTCGCTTAAATCATCACCAATTCTATCAATCAGACTCAGTAACGTCGTGCTATCAAGATGGCTCATTGTTGATCGTCAAAATTTGAATAATTTGAAAAAAAAATTACTACTATTTTGCGCGCACTTGAGAAACCAACAAAGAGAGAATATAATCAAAACAAAAAGTTGCAAAAAAATGACTCAACTAGAACAAATCAAGGAATAGTATAAATACAAATGATAAGTTATTTTAATTTCTTCATGAAAAACACCTAATTTTTCATTCACAAACATTGAACTTTAGTGTTCTCATTCATGTTATACAATAATTGGGCAAAAAAATAGAGTGATTAAGGTTCAAAAAAAAAAAAAAAAAAACTGTTTTGTCAAGTGGAAACTGATTTTCTCCCGAAATCGTCCAAGAATATAGTTTTGGTTTTGAGAAAATTTTTTCAAAAAAATTCTAATTCAGATCACATTAGGAATGATTGAATCGGTTTTTGGGACGAAAAAATAACGGTTTCTCCGAAACACATTTAAGATGCATTGCCAATTCACAAACGGGACATTTCAGGTATTGGCACCAAGTGGGAATCTTTTTCAGACAATAAATACAGAAAATCTTTTTACCAAACAACGATTTCCGTTTGAGATTCAAACTGTTCTGACATTTTTTATGGACAATCAGTGGGTTGCTACTTCTATGATAAAAATAATCCAAACAACCAGGACCATTGGAGCTGTGGAATTGTGGTTTTCTGATCGTCGTCTTCGTTTTGATCGGCTGTCTTCTCGAATTCTGACGGTTTGAACTGAAATTTTCACGTTCAATTTCAGCGTCTAGTTGCTCATCATCGGTATCATCGATAATAGATTGTATTTCTTTGGCAATTTTGGCGATAGAATTTCTCACTTGTTTCATCGTATTATCAATTGTTTTCGTATTGTACCGATTCGGAATGGTCGAAAACAATGATGATGAATCGGATTTTGATTCACAATCGTTTGTTCCTTGCTCACAATGATGATCAAGTTTCATTTTCATGTTTCTTCAATATTGATGAATAAAGACGAATATGTTCATATGAGATGATTCAAGTTTAAATCAAACACCAACATTCAGGCAAACACTGAGGGGAGGAGTTAGTTTTTGAAATTTTTTTTCTCAACTAAAAATCAATCATTTTGTATGGGTAGAAGAAAAGCATTGGCTTCAAATCAATCAATTTTGCCATCTACATTCTGGTTTTTTTTGAAAAGCTAAAGTTTAATATTTCAAAATAATTTAAATAAGAAAAAGATTCAGTTCTTATGCCCAACAAGACAATCACGATGCATTCTCTTCTGACACATCAAACAATGAAAGTACTTCTCACCATTTTTCAAAGAATTCTTACAAACAAAACAGCAATGCCGATTTTGATACCATTTTTTCATTTTCAACTTCAAAAACACTTTACATTTGAGATGAGCATCGACCGGTCGATTCAAATGATACCAATAATTGAAATCTTTTTTGCCATTAGCACTGTCGTTTTCATAAATTTTAAGCTCACATTCTTCATCACTAAAGTCATTTTGGTGGTCAGAATCTGTTTCAAAACAACTGTCAAAATTTTCCTGCTCTTCATATGCTTGAAAAAAAAATTTTAGAGAAATTCAAAGTAGTCAAGGTAGTTTACCATTGAATTCGTTCTCATCCTGATCGGAGAACGAAAGTGATGGTAAAAAAATCATTTTATCATTAAAATCGTGAGTTCTTCGGGACAGCGATTTCTCAGAGAAACGTTCCTTTTCTAGATGAGAAAACTTTTCCATTGCCAAGTTAAGCTCTCGGTAGAATGTTTGAAATTTTCTATGATCATCAATCAATAGATCGCATTTTTTATTCGTATCATTCAATTCATTCACCAAAAAATTGATATGTGATTCTTGTTTTTCGATTTTTCTCTCAAATTCATCGACCAAATTATCGAACAGCTCTAACATCAATCGCGATAGTTTAGAAGTTTTCATATTTGTTGTTGTTGTTTTTTTTGTTTTTTCGAGAAATGAAGACATTTCGCATTGATTTTGATTTGATTGAGAAATCGAAACTATGAAGCAAAACTAGAGGTTTAAATATTGATGAATCGAAAATTTACAAAAGCTTATTCAATTTTATATTCAAGTTCAATGAATTGATTGTTTAAAAGTGATGAAGCACAACATCGATTGACAATGATGAATCGACTAGTAGTTTTTTTTTGTTTTTGTTGAAACTCTCTTGGCTGTGTGGACCAGAGAAGTTTGGTCCAGGAAGTTTTCGAAAAGTGACCAATACATTTCAATCGAAATGAAGATTCGAGAATCGATTCTCCAACATCATAAGTATTTCAAGTAATTCATTTCACAAAATTTTTGACTTTTTAATTTTCTAGATTTGGGCAAAAAAAAGAAAAAAATGGATTTACATTACAAACATTTTGTGATCCATAATATCATACAGAATAGAAAATGTAGTGAAATCTGTTTCACCTATATAGAGTCAACAAGAGTTTTTTGACAAAGAGAGAAGGAAAGAGAGAAATTACATGAAAACTTTTAGAGAAAGATAAGGCACTTGAGGAACAATTTTTTGAATGAGAACTCATTTGACAATAATATTGCAATGCGATTTTTCTTTTTTTCGATGTTTTTCGGTGTCATTCGATATTCCTTCCGATGACATTGAAAAGTTTGTTGGCGTTGTTTTTGCTGCCACTGTTGTTGTTCATGTTGACATTATTGTTGTTGTTGTTGGTGAAGCCAGTATTAGTTGGGCTAAACGGCATCAAACGAATATTGATGGCAGGATCTATTGATAATTCTTCATCAGTGAAATCGAAAAGTGGTGGCAACTCATGGCAGAGCCATTTCTTATTTGGTTCACGAAGTTCATCAAAAAATTGATGAGCACAAGCCCGTAAAGGAGAGATACGATGAGCGGGATTATATTGGAATAGTTGAGCAATCAAATCCAACGCATCGGATGGTGTGTTGGGAAACATTAGTGGCCATGCCACACTCCACACTTGTGGAAATTCATAATTGACAAATCTCGGATTCATAGCCATTATTTGTTCTTTGGTGGGAGTACCAAGTTTACTAATAATCAATACCAATTGGTCCATACCACTCTCTTCATGAAAAATTGGCCGTCCCAGCAAAAGTTCAGAGAAAACTACACCCGTTGACCATAAGTCTTGAAGAAAAAAAAAAAAAATAAATCATTTTAGAAAAAGCTTTAAAAAATTTTTTTTTTTTCAAAAATACCAATTTTCTCGGTATAATCGGTGGCTCCGAACAACAGTTCAGGAGCACGATAATACCTAGCACAAATGTACGAAACATGCGACTCTCCACGTTTCAAATGTTTAGCACTGAAACAGAATAAAACAAATAAATTGAATTGAGTTGTCAGAGACAAACCTTCCAAAATCACAGATTTTGAGAACACCATTTTCCGAATTGAACAACAAATTGTTTGGCTTGATATCACGGTGACAGATCCCTTTAGAATGAATATAGGCCAAGGCTCGAAATATTTGATACATGCACAGTTTTATGGTGATCAATGGCATGATCAATGTGGATAAATCTCCTGGCAGTATGTGCCGAGTTTTTCTAATCTTATTATTTCGTTGAATCAAAGTATTCAGATTGAATGGAATGTATTCCATCACCAAATTCAAATAAATAAGTTTCTAATGAAAAATATAATAAAAATTTTTAAATTCTTTTAAAATTTTGGAAATAAATACGACATACCCTATCTTCATCATGATAAAAGTAATACAATAACGTAACGATATTGCGATGTTTGAGTTGTTTCATCAATGGTAGTTCACGATTACGGTATCGTTTGTCTTGCAGCACTTGTTTAACGGCGACAAATTCATTGGTTTTTAAACGTGCTCCACGAACGTGACCAAACGCTCCATTATCGAACACTTTATCCAATGCAATTTCCAAATCTATGGCCTCAGAATGTTGATCCGGGTTGTTGTTGTTCAAATAGACTTTCAGATTTGATAGTGGCATTTTCAACATTTTCCCTGAATTTATGAACAATGTTCGGCCATTTTTATCAGGATGATTGTGTGCTGGATTAAATGAATAAAAAAATTCAAATAAAAGTTTTTTCTAGAAAATTAATTTTTTTCTTACAATTGAGCATCACTTCAATTGGCATATGAGGATTAGAAATATTGTTATTTGGAATAAACAATTGATTAGTTCCAATCGGAACAGTTTTGGATTGTTGCTGCTGTTGAGGCTGGGTAGGTTGTGTTGGTGGTGGTAGTTGTTGTTGCAAATTTATCGATTGACCAAAATGCATTGATGATGAATGATGTTGTGGAACAATATTCGCCGACGATGATTGACCAGAAATTGGCTGCTGTTGTTGTTGATGATGATAATGATGAGTTAAAAGATTTGTCGTCTGTTGGATAATGTTGGCCGATGTTGGTGCTGATGATGCTGTCGAGCCAATGATGGGAGCTAAAACAGCTGAAACCAAAGGAGGTGGCTGTACCGATGAGGATGTCTGCGCCGAAGATGGTTGTGGTGGCTGTTGAGTTGTTGGAGGTGCTGTTTTGTAGCTGTAGTGATGTAATGATGACATAGTTTTCCTTCTAAAAGACGATATATAGTGGTTTCTATTTGTATAATTTTTTTTTTCAAAATAATTATGCACACCAACCAACAATCAAATCAAATGAGACAACCCATACACACAAATAAAATTATTTAGAAATAGAGGACGATAATTAATGATGCAATGATGATGATTTATCACAATATAAGATTTATATGATAATGGTTGCAAACAAAACAAAACCGAAAAAGTTTGTGAAATTCTTCAAATAGATCGATTGAATTGGATGATCACCAATCGAATATAACCAACCAGTAAATGAATTTTGAAATTTTTTCTTGACCACTCGGTTCACAATTCAAGTTCATGCTTACTTTTCAACATTTTCTTGCCAAATGTAAACTATCGTAATGAAATTGGATATATAAAAAAAACCTCATAAAACTTTTAAAACAACAAACCTTTCACGGTTCTCAGAACAATTCAGAATTTTCAGAAGAATAATGATGATAATTACCAGAAAAACTTCAAGATGATCCAACAACAAAGAAAAAACTTTTTCAGTTTTCTCAAAGAGAACGTAAAAACTTTTGAAGTTTTTACGGAGAGAAACCGGAAAAAAATACACTTTGTTTCAATGTTTGTTTGTTTCTTGCAAAAAAAAACCTCAATCAGGTTTGATAATTAATAGAAAACTTTGGTTGATTGGCTGGTTTGTTGTCCATCGGATCGAATCAATGATAATGATGACGAAGACGAAGACGATGATCAACAACAATAATTAATCGATACTCGAACCATGATTAGAGAAATTTTCGAATCTTCACAACATCGATCTGATGAAGATGATGGTTGGCAGTTTTTTTTTTCTTTTTGAAAGACAGAAAAAAAAAAAATTTTGCTTTCGTCAAAGTGAAACGAAACGACAGACGAAATTTCCTCAACACTACAACAACAACAGCAGCGACTATGTTTTATTGCTGCTGAATGATGGATATATTGGATGAATTTTGTTTTTTTGAGTCGCCTCTCTCGCCCTGTATCTTGTTGCTTGATAGTTTTTTTCCCTTGGTCTTCATCACAGATACAGTGAGTAAGTGAGTGAGTCAACAACCACTCTGCTTCTTCGGAAAAGGCACTACGAAAGCGTTGTTGTATATTCAAATGTCTCTCTCTCTCTCTCTCTGTCAATCTACCGCACTCTATCGGCTGTCCTGCCTGTTTACAAAGACCAGGTCAACCGCTAAAAAAAAAAAAAAAAAAACAAAAACAGAGTACACCAACTACAATGAGGAACAAGAATGTTAAATAAAACAAAACTACTGCCATCTACGAGAGGCTAACCAAACTGGTTTATTTTGAAGATTTTTTTCTAAAGTTTTCAAGGGATTGAATAATCGATGGTTGATGTTCCATCTTGAGTATCATCTATGAAGTTAGTTATCAGTAACAATGTTTTCAATCATTGTGGCAATTGTTTGCTTGTCTTTTGAACGACGGATACGTTGTCCTATTTCGGACATTTTTTTGGTCATCTCATCATTGGCCAACAATTGTTCGATTGTTTCGAGTAATTCGTTCTCGGTACAAGTGAATGGATTGAGACGAGCTCCAAGACTACATTCGCTGACGCGTTGTGCGTTGTCGATTTGATCGCAAAATGTCGGCAAAACCAGAATTTTCTTGCCGTAGAAAAATGTCTCTGTTAGAGTGTTGTTTCCTCCATGAGAGATGACCAAATCCACCAATGGTATGATGGAGGTTTGTGGTAGAAACTCTTTGCCCCACATGTTATCCCCAGGCAGTTTCAATTGAAACGGACCACGAACCACAATGAATCGGTTTGGTGATTTGACCAAGATGTTCAACAATCGTGTCATCAAATCTTTATGAGCACATCCGATCGATCCCATTGAAAAGTAAATTAACTTCCCAGGCATGTTTTGAAGCTTGTCAGGAATTTCAAATTTTTCTACTGGAACATTTCGAACAAAACAGTCGACAGCATAGATTTTTTTTTCTTTCACGAAATCATTGTTTTCGATTTCGGGATAACGTAACTCTTGAGGCCACATATAAACATTGAGATATGGCGAAAATGGATGCAACAAATTATTCAATGGTTGACCACTTTTCGATAAATTATGATTGTTGACATTATCCAATAAAGTTTGTATAGCTTTTTGCGATTCTTCAGAAAATTCATTCCATTCAACCTTGTCTCCATGGTAAGGCAAACCGGAAAAAAATGGCGGTATTCGATCATCTAGAAAAAACATATGCGGTGCAGCCGAATAAAGCCAAACCCATGGAATACCAGAATTGATGATTGGTGGACAGCAAATATAGCCATCAATTATGATGATATCAGGCTTGATTTCAATAATCGCTCTCTCATATTGATCTTCAAGCTTTTTCTGCTCTTCGAACATTGCCGTAAAGGCCAGATTAACGAATTTTGGTAATTGCTTGATTGGTGGTAAACTATAGGTATCACCGTATTTGGTGACAAAAGCATGCCAAAATTTCAACTGCTCACCATCCGGGTTTTTCTCATTTATCATTGGTGGTCGAACAATAATCCATTCTTTAAAACCAAATCGACTCATACGTCCAGCCAATTCAGTATCCAAAAGAAATATCACTTGATGACCACGATCGCGAAGCTCTTCACACATTCCATGACAGGCGTTTAAATTCCCAACACTGTTTAGGGAATAAACCAAAACTTTTAAATTTTTTCTCATTGAAGACATTTTTCTTTTCTTGAAGAAATCAAAGCAATTTTTATTTGAAACAAATATTTATAGACCAAGTACATTTTCAAATATATCGGGCAAGTTTATGATGAATAGCTTTCTTAGAGTAGATTTTTCCTTAAAATTGATTAGGAAAACAAAGATGTTCTTTGTTGATCACCAAAACAAATCGATTGAAGATTAAATTTAAATTATACGATTGATAAACCAAGCTAAGATAATTAATCAGAAAAAAATTATTGTCAAGTTATTTCCGACATTGTCTATTTACCATCAATAAATCGAATCGAACAAATAAATCATTGTACGCCCTTTCAAAGACTTTGATATTATTTGAGACAATTTAAATCCCGCCTTCAAAATGCAGATTACAAAGAAGCTTCTGTTTGAGGCGTAACTTGTAACCCAACCTGCCCTGAGTTTAGTTTCAAAATCTTGAAAATTTTTTGAAACAATTTTTAGAAAGTTTTAATGAATTTCAAACAATTGAATATTATCATCAATTCAAAAAGTTTTCAATAATTTTGACGACCTTTTTCTTATCCTTTGAATCACGAATACGTTCTCCAATTTGGGCCATTTTTTTGGTTAATTGATCATCAGCCAATAGTGTTTCAATTGCTTCAAGTAATTCTGCTTCTTGGCAGTAGAATGGATTCAATGATAATGACAATCCACATTCGACCATTCGTCGTGCATTGTCGAATTGATCAAAAAAAGTTGGCAAAATCAACATTTTTTTACCATAATAGAAAGTTTCAGTGAGAGTGTTGTTCCCGGCGTGAGTGATCACCAAATCGACCATTTTAAGAATAGCGGTTTGTGGTAAGAATCCTTCTCCCCACATATGATCACCAGGGAATTTTAAATTGAATGGACCACGACTTATGATAAATCGGTTAGGTGATTTGGCTAAAATGTTCAACAAACGGATCATCAAATTTTTGTTAGCACAACCGAAAGATCCCATCGAGAAGAAAACCAATTTTCCTGGCTTGTTTTGCAATGTGGCTGGAATTTCAAAGGTCTGATCCGGTAAGTTTCTCATCAAACTTTCAACTGAAATGATTCTCTTTTTTTCAAAAACATCAGCTTCTTTATATTCGTCGTAGATTAACTCATTTGGCCACATGTAAACATTGAGGTAAGGCGAAAGAGGATGTAAACGATTGTTCAATGGTTGGCCACCTTTCGATAAATTAAAATCATTAATTTTTTTCTTAATTTCTGCTAGAGATTTTTCCTCTTCGGCAATAAATTTATTCCATTCGGTTTTGTCACCATTGTATGGTAGGCCAGAGAAGGCTGGCGGCACACGTTTATCACCAACCATCATTTGTGGAGCAGCTGAATATAAATAAACCCATGGAATACCTGAATTGACAACAGATGAACAGGATACATAGCTATCAATAATGATGAGATCTGGTTGAATCTGAGCGATAGCTTTTTCATATTGGTTTTCGACTTTTTTTTGCTCTTCAAACATGACCTCAAAAATCTTTGGAATCAATTGGTTCATTTGGCCAACCGGAGATAATTTATATAAATCAGCATTATTCGATATGAAAGCCTGCCAAAATTCCATCGTTTCACCTTGATCATTTTTCACTGGTGGCATTGGTGGTCGTTCAAGGAAAAACTCATTGAAACCAAATTTAACCAAACGACCAGCCCATTCTCCATCTAATAAGAATGTCACTTGATGTCCACAATCACGAAACTCTTCGCACAATCCGTGACAGGCATTGATGTGGCCAGTGCTGTTCAACGGAATCACCAAAATTTTCAACGATTTGTTCGAAGACATTTTGATATATTCGATGCTTTACCAATGGTGTAAAAAAATATTAAAAAATCGGCAAACAGCCAGACAGCTTCAAAGCAAAAATGTCGTTTGCTGTTTTTTTTTTCGTTGAGATAATTTATTGGGAAAAAAATTGATTATCGATATTTACTCATCAAATCAATGTTTGATTGTTTCCATACTTCAGCAATCAAAATTATTAGCTGCTTTGTAATGTGCGGTATCATTTGATACATCGGTATATTGATTTTCTATTGTCAATATTTTGCTAAAAATTTTCTTTTAATTGCAACAGCCTTATCAAATCCTCGATTGATCATATAATGAAATCAAATTGAGAAAGTTATCACTCTGATCACATTTAAGATATATTTTATGGCCTTGAATTTGAGAAAATGTGGAAATGGATCTAATGTACCTTCAAATACATTTAGTTGAAATGCGCGAAATTTGAATTTGATAAATTCTAGCCACTCTTTTGGTTGATTGGTCATCGAACATCAAAATGTTTCAGTGCCATGTTTTTTCAGTTTGTTGTTTTATAATTGGAATCCTCAATCGATTCAGTCGTTTTGTTTCCTTTCAGTCAATCAATCAAGCTGAAAAATATGTGGAAACGATATTTGATATATCCACTATATGTTTCAATGATTATACTTTTTTTTGATAATAGTTTGCCTATTTTTCAAAGTTCATCAGCTTAATGCGGCTTTTGATTTATGCAATGATGTATCCGTTCAATGAAATCGTTTCAAATTGATCAGTTTCTTTACCTCTTTAAAGAGAAGAAAGAAGGTTGACAGAAGATTGGACAAAAGTTTCAAAAGATCGAAGATTTAAAATAGAAAAGATTTTTTTTAATGATCAATCAATTTAATCTGAAAACTGTTTTTTATTTTTCAACTTCATTCAAGTCTTTAGCGATGGGTTGATCGTTGAAGTTCAATGGTCGTGGACCTCCACGGCCAAAATTACCACCAAAACTGCTTGCTGCATTCAAAGCACTTGGTTTTTTTCCTTCAGCCTCACATTTCAATCGATGCAACAATCGGTATGTGTCGAGTAGATTTTTCAACTTTTTATAACGTGTTTTTTGAATACGTAGAGCTCGCAGAAGAGATTCATCTTTGCCGGTGGGAGCTTGTTTCGAGCTATTCATTATCGATCCTCCTAATGGAGCACTCAACGAGCTTCGATCTGAATTTCTTCTCCAAGTATTAGGAGAGAATTCATTAGTCGATAGTGAACTTTTATCCGACGTAGTGCTATATGGATTAGTGGAAAATGAAAAACTTTCTGAAAAGTTACTGTTCGACATTTTTGTTGTTTTTTTCAGCAAAAAAATGAATAAAAAAAGTATGGTTTGCTGACACTGAAATACATTCGAAATTGTTCGAAATTTAATTTTAAAATATTCAAATTTTCGTTACCAATCTCGAACTTGGTTGGTTTGCGTTTGTTGTTAGAAAAAATTATTCGAATTCAACACGACTCTAATAAATAGCTCGACAAGTTTCATTTCAAGATGATACAACAGAAAAAAAAAAAATGCAAAACTTTAACCAGCGTTTCAAATATTCTTGGTGGTTATTGATTTGTGTGATGATGGCAATCGATTATCGAAATCAATACGTTCAAGCCATTTGTTGCCCACCTCGCTATGAATGTCAGTCTGTATTGGCATGCAACGATTGCTCTCCACCGACCTATCATACATTTGTAGGCAAATGGCATTGTGGTTTGGAATATTATAGTTGTAACGCGTTTGGATGTAATTGTGACTTCTGTAAAGCGAATAGAGGACATATCGAATTGTACGACTGTAAGGAACTAAAAAGCTTTGATTTTTAAATTTTGATTTGATAAATGAAAAAAAGGTTTCGATTTTAAGAGTAAGGAAAATTGTCAACGAATGTCACAAGAACAGGTCGCCAGAAGTGCTTTGTACCTAAACAAAGTTTTTGAAAATAAAATAATCGAAAAAGAGATTAATCAAAAACCTCAGAGAAAACGATCCATCGATGTTCTATCGTTTTGGAATGAACTCGACGCCGATAAAAATTCTGTTCTAGATAGGTCGGAGTTTGAAAGTTTTGCTCGTTCTAAGCTTGGTGTTCGTTCGTTGTTGTTGTCGTCGTCGTTGATTGATCAACAATTCAACATCCTCGATGAAAACATGAACGGTCTGATTGATATCCAAGAATTTGATCGAGATTTGAAAGGACTTAAAGAAACGTTCAACAATAATACATGTAACCGCATGTAAACATTGTATAAGGATAAACCCGGGTTTTGACGGTTCAAGTGAGCAGGTATCGCTAGGTGTGTGAAAGAAAAATTCATTATTAATCAAGTTTTTTTCCTCTAAACACGTGTAACATGCTTTGGCAAATTTATGTAGAATAAAATAATTTAAAATTCAAATTGTTTTATTCTATTGGAATTTCCCAAGCGTCACATACATAATTCAATCTTCAAAAATCTGCTCAAATAAATTCATCATTATACATACTTTACATTGAATAATAATTGAAAAAGTGCTAAAGAGATTGGTGAAAAATGAAAAACTTTCTAAAAAAAATAATCAAAGAAATTAATAATCTTGTTTGCTGGCAGGTGTTAGAAATTTCGACTTTTCGTTATCAATCTCGAAGTTTGTTGGTTGTTAAATAGAAAACGTTATTCAAACTAAAAACTTGGAATAAATAGAGCTAGTTTGACTAATTAATTAGTTTAATGTAGTAAAAAGTTCTAACTTAGTTTAAATAAAATTCTAGAAAAATGTGGTTTAATCATTTCAAACCTGCTTAGTTTTTATGAAATTACTTAAAACGTTTATAACCATAATCGTAATCAGCAATATTTTAAATTGACACAGCACGAAGAAAACAAAAAATGCCAAACTTTAACCAGAGTTTCAAATATTTTTGTTTGATTTGTGTGATGATGACCACGACGATCCATTATCAAAACCGATACGTTCAAGCCATTTGTTGCTTTCCTCCCTATGAGTGTAAGAGAGAATTGGCATGCCTCGATTGCTCTCCACCGACCTATAACACATTTTTCGGCAGTTGGCATTGTGGTCCAGAATCCACGAGTTGTAACGTAGTAGCATGTGATTGTGATTTGTGTAGAGCGAATAGTGAACCTATCACCTTTAACGACTGTAAGAAACTTTTGAAGAAAAATTTTCAAATTTTAAATTTTGATTTGATTCAGGTTTCTTGGACACAAAAGATTGTAAACGAAAGCCCCCCCCCATATTACGCCAGAAGCGCTCTGTTTTTGGACAAAATTTCTAAAAAGAAAAAAATTACAAATAAAAAAAACAATCAGAGAAAACGATCTATCGATGTTCTATCGTTTTGGAATGAACTCGACGGTGATAAAAATTCTGTCTTGGATAGGTCAGAGTTTGAAAGTTTTGCTCGTTCTAAGCTTGGTGTTCGCTCGTTGTTTTCGTCATCGTTGATTGATCAACAATTCAAAATCCTCGATGAGAACATGAACGGTTTCATTGATATGCAAGAATTTGATAGAGATTTGGAAGATCTTGCAGAAACCTTCAACAACAGCATTGATAAATAATTAAATCTTTTTAAGATATTCTCTGTTCTCCTTTTGTTTGTTTAACCATAACGTAAATTAAATTATTAATACAATTCAATCTTCAAAAAATCTGCCCAAATAAATTCATCATTAGACATACATTAAATTTTAATTGACTTCATAAAACAACAAATCGAACAATGTGTAGAATAGAAAATTGATATGATGGCTCTCTCATGTTTTCGAAGAATAAAATTGATAAACTCATGATATTTTATTGATTGGAAATGAATGATATTGAAATCTGATTGCCGATCTATTGATTGATTGATTGATTCAAGTTTCTTAAATAAATATGAGATAATCAGTTATGTATCAGTAGAATTCTACATTGAACTAAAATGATCATCAAAACTGTGCTTCAGAAAAACATTTTGTAATTAATTTGAAATTGATTGATTGATTGAGAAAAAAAAACGATCATTAAAATAATTGAATTTTGTTTAAGTTTTGAAAAATAACAATAAGTTCGATTGTGATAAGAAGTGAAACACGCCGTAGAATAGGATTCGAATTTCATGAGAAAAAAGATGAGATCGGCTTGATTTCTGGAATTGATGATGAATTTAAATTGGTAAAATAAATATCTATTCGAGAGTTGGCCATCGAATTTATGCCATTGAGATGGACCAATGCGGCCAAGACGACTAATACATGAAATATTTGATGCGATTGGAACATGTAATCACATTTTCCGGGGAAAAAACGTTCGGGTATTCGATTAGCGTACAACAATGAACCAATGACGTAGAGAGCTCCTTGCAAGATGAACAAACAAAAAGCCGTGATTAAACGTGAATCCAATATGATGTACCAGTGGATGCCCGGTATCACATTGGATAAGCCAAAAGTCAAAAACACCAAAGCCCGAAAAGATCGATATTTTGGTTCGCCAAACTTGTCCCACAATGATACAATGATGGAGAGAATACATAGAACAATACCAAATGATAAATAGATTTTGAACATTTCTAGATTCTCATAGAAACCATAATACAGAGCCGGTATCATCGAACCAATAATTTGAATCGATATTCCACAATAATCCAGCTTGGAAAATATTTTTATGACTCTTGGCGATGCATAACATGAAAAGGTGTGAAACAAACACGAAAACAATAAACAGAGAATGATACCACAAAAATATATTGCCAGCATCAAACGATCCACAGCAGTTTTATTAGCACTGATTGTGACGAATTCATAAATAAACAATGCTAAAAATATCAACACACCAAGACCGTGAGTCCAAATGTTTCCAGTTTCAGTGTGCAAACGAAAAACTGATTTAATACATTCCCAAAATGAAGGGAGAGGTGGACGATGACCCCAATGCAAATATTCATTGTCTTGCATCCAATTTGGCAGATTAGAAAAGTGACAAACTTTCCAAACAGTTTGTGTGGCTTTCGAAACGGTTTGAGTGACAGTTTTACCAGCAAAATCTCGAGCATGGCCCAACTCTGATTTCAAATAATCGCAACCAACTTCAAATCGTTGTTTCAAGGATAATGTTCTTCGATGTCCTTTGACGTTTGGTATGGCGAACATTGTTGTTGCAACTTGAGAATTTTTCATCAAAAATTCATCAGATTTGGCCACCTTTGCGCCATAATTGGGATATTTCTGATCAGATGAGAAAAATTTTAGCGGTAAAAATAAGTTTGAAGATTGATATGTAGTTGATGTTTGATTTGAATGTTTTTTGTTGTTGAAATCGATAATGATCGAATTCATATGATCTAGTTGTTTAGAAGAAGAAGAAGTTACCTCATTGTTTTGTGATAAATTTCTTCGTTTAGTTTGATGTGACTGTCCGGATTCTTTATTATCGATTGTTTCATCTTGAGGAGTGTTTTCAAACAATCGTGTCGACTCGTCACACGAAGCAAACTTCGAAGATGCTTGATCATCATCATCTGATTTGTATTCACATTGATTGCTCGACTGTTCTGTTGAATTTTCCATGTTTTCGATTTTATGACGAATCAGTGCTCGATTTTCACGTTCATGCGAACGAACAAGTTCCTCATAATCGCAAAGCGATTGACTACGCAAATGCTGCGAAACAAACGACGAACCAGAATTGGGCTTTGGAACGTAACGCTGCATAATTTTTCTTTTTTCTTATTTTTAGAATAATAATAAAAAACTTTATCATTAAAAAAAATTCTAAATCGAACTTACATTCAATGTTTTGATGGAAAAAACAGAAAACTTTTTCGTGAATCAAAGCGAAAAGAAAATTTGATTAATTTTGTTCAAAACTTTACACTGAAGTGTGCACAATGACACTATGATAAACACGCAGCGATGCTGTAAACATTACAACACACTAATAAGAACTGAATTATACAAAAAAAAAAAAATAATAATAATAATAAAACGAGTAATGTCAAAGTCAAAGTAAATAAACTGTATCTAGTGTTTCGCAAAGTTTTCGATTCTAAAAATAAATTCACAACAAAAGTGAACTTTCAACAAAATTGTAAATTATTCAATAGTTTGACAAAACCTGAAAAGCTAAATTTGTCGAATTGAATATTTTCTGAAGGAAAAAAGAAGTTAATCAAGTTTTTTGGCTTCAACCAGACAGCCAAAACGACTACAATCGATTCAATGTTGATTGTGAAGAGTGAAACTCGCGAATTTATATACCTGCACTGGGTAGACGAGAGAAGAGTTTCTTGATGAATATATGGTAAAGACAATGACGATTCAACAAACAAACCAACCATCCAGACAACTGTTTGAGAATTCATGTGATTGATTTTTATGATGAAAAAAGAAGAGGGCATCAAATGATAATTGTTTGATTTTTTTTTTAATGAGAGTGGTGAGTGTTTGCTTTCAACAACCACTAGTACTTAGAGAGAATAATCACAAGTTTGCTCTTCTAAAACAACCTTTAAAAAAAACAGACCCAAGTTCTAAGAACTTTTTCGGTGTTTTTTCTTCTTTCTAATGATTCGAATGGATTTCAACAAAGAAAGATTTTCAGAATCATACAAAGATTTATTTAGAAAAGAAAATTTCTAGCCATCATTCAATAATCAATCGATCTTATCATCAAATCAAAATTTTATTAGGATTATCAACTAAACAAATGCCTATGTATCATAATAAGGAATTGAATATGGCTAGAGAAGTCGATGGGATTAATTTGAGAGAAAAATTGATTGGTTTAAAAAAAGGTTTACAGTGTGTTTCTTTCAAAAGCTATGAGAATCAATGATTCGAAGCACATGATGCACAATTTTTGTTATGAAATTTAAATTCAACAAACAGCCTTGAAAAAAATTAAAGAAACAACATAAGTTATCTGAAATCATGATCATCATCATCATGATGACAAGGTTGAGGAAACACAGAACACTCGAACATTAGAAACATAATCAACTATATATGATAAAGGATTTTCCCCAATTGTTTTGAACTACTATAGTATACTCTCGGTATTAGTTTCAATCTCAAGGTTTTTGATTAATCATAGATGAGGAAAACAACAACAAAAAGATGCGTGTTATTGATGAATTCTCCGAACACCCCAGTTTACAAGCGAAAAAAAACTAAGTTTAAAAAACAACTTGTTTTTCTCAAATCTCAATCATATGATCAGAACAATCAAAACAACAACAAAATTTGAACAGAAAAACTATTATCAACAACGATTCATTCAAAACTTTTAATGGAAAAAGTTATTATCAAGAAATTTTTAGAGCAAAATTTGCTGTCATTAAAACTGACGAAGAATTTTTGGTTCAAGCTTTTAAAACGAAAAACCTTCTCTCTCGTTGGAACCAAACAACAACAAATTTCATAAACTAAACTGAGATTAACAAGAGAAATCAAACTGACTGATAGCCTAAAACAAAAACGCCCTTTTTTCTTATCGAACTTACAGTTCATTAGAGAAATAAAACATTGGAACACAGAAAATAATCTGAGATAAGATCAATTCACTAGTTCGATCTGAAAGAAAGGGAAAAAATGAATTAATGAGAAAATATAAACTCGACCACACCTTGACCGATATCATGGAAAAAAAATGTTACAATTAATGAACTCACTAAGTTTACAACAAACAGTGGAAATTATGGGGGACAACTGTACTCTACATAACCAATAACCAAAATATTCAAACGAGGTGAGAAAAAACTGAAATTTAGAATTCTAGAACAAGACTGTGAGTAGACTGTTATGTTTCAGAAAAAAATACAGGCTCAAAAGATGAGATAAAAAAAAATGCATCGTCATTGACGTAGATTTCCGAATCAAATTCATTATGATAAAAACCTAGATTTTTTAGTTGGAAACTTTAAAGATATGTTATGCTTGTTATCAATGAGGTTATACATGAACGCAAAGGCAAAAAAACTTCCAGATAGCAACTAAAAAAAACAAACAAAACGACTATTTAAAATTTCATAAATGTCATGATTATAAATAATTCAAACCCAGTTTCAATTTTCAAATGCCATACCTTGTTTACCAAGAGGAGAAAAAATTGTGATTCAATTTAATTCAAAATTGACAAATTAGACAAATGACATTTAAATCAGACCAACAAATAGAATGAAAATTGTGCGATCATCGATAGCTGATAATAAACATATAATTGATACCGTGTCGGGTTGATTTATAAATCCAAAAAATCAAAATGAACGATCCTAGAAAGAAAAACAAACATGAGAATGAAAAATAAAAACTTGTATTAAAAAAAATTTACTTAAAACAACATTTGACGTGTATCTGTTTAATGACGATTAATTACGACAAAAATCTGGTTGATAATGTGGATTGTTTGATGTATTTATATTAAGCAAATAATATTATGATTGGTGTTGTGTATATATTTTGATAATTTCATTTTTCTGGTATCACAACGATTTTCTTCCGAATTTTCAAAAAAAGAATGAACAACAAATTAAACAACAACAACAATCGATTGTGTAAAGAGAGAGTGTGAGAGAGGTGTATATAGAAAATGAAAACGCTGTAGTATGTTTTGCCTCTAGCTTCATGATTTTGTTGTTTTTTTCCTTTCCACCAAAAGCACCATTACCATCATCAAATGATTGAAATGTAGAATGCCCAAGAATAATGAAGATTGGGCTCCTTTTTTTTAAGAGAACTGCGCACAACAAATAAATTATGTCATAGGTGGCGTTTTTCAATTGAAAAAACTATGAAGTTTTATTTTTATTGAAATTTTCTGGGTTCATTTTTCAAGTTTCTTTTTCTAGCCAGCTTGGTTGCAGCGATGAAACTGCACCAAAAAAAAAAAAAAATTCAAGACAATTTAACAGTTGAAGAATCAGGTTTTAGAAAAAAAATGCGTAAGCGAATAATGATTGAAATACGTAGTTGGAATATTTTTATTGCTCAGAAAATTTTATCAAAAAATGAATCACTTAATCTTTAAGAGTTTGGGCTTATTTTAAGATTTGATTATAAGAGATGCTCAAAAATTGGAAATCAAAATTTTTAGCTGAAACTAGAAAAAAGTGGAGAGCAGCGAACTTGAGGAAAACTAGAAATCGAACACGGTTTTCAATCGAACACCATTTTCATTCGATTCTCATTCAACGGCCTGTTCAAGTACAACGTGTGAATGAATAATAAAAAATATTAAAAAAAAACAATTTGACTCAATTCATTGACTCAAATGGGTGGACAGTTAAAAAGTTACAACAGATTTATAGCTTCGGGTGTTTTATTAAATTTCATTTTTTTATTACTTGACTCATTTGACTAAAAACCGAAAGGGGCCATGAGTCGATAAATTCGAATTTTTTTTTTCAAACTCATTTTTTACTAAGCTCAAAGTTTTACATTTAAAGCAATGTATTTCATCATTTTTGATTTGGTATTAATCATATACTGACATAGGAAAGGTAGTGTAATAAATATAAAATACAAGTCTAGTATCTCCATTGGTTGTTTTTTTTTGTCCGTTGTTTCTCGGTTGTTGTTGTTGTGCTACAATCAACAAGTGTTGGTGTGTGGACGTTGTTGGAACCGTTTTTTTTTCAATTTCAATAATTATTCAATAATATAAATTTTTTTAAAATGAATCGTGGTAAGCTTTCATTAAATATTTTAAATTTGTAAATTTTTTTTTTTTTTTTGGGGGGTGCAGATAAACGATCTCGTAGTTTTCATCGTGGTGAGGGTCATAATAATAACAGACGTTGGCAAAACAAAGACGATGATAATTATCATCGTTCTGGTTTTCAAAAACGTTGTCGTCAAGATTTCCATAACCAACGAAACTTTCCCAATTCTAATCGTTCAAATTTTTGTTCATTACCAGAATATAAATTTCGTGACTATCAAATCGTTCGACCTCAGATTCAAGAATGGAAAGATTCTGGTAGACCATCAGGATGTCGAGAAATCGATTTGGTTGCAAATTTGAATGTCGTAAATATTACACAAAATATCACTATAACTCGTTATTCGTTTCAAATTCAATGCGACGATAAATTCAGCAAAGTGATCAAACAAAACATTAATGAAGTTCTGGAAAAATTTGCCGAAAAAAACATTCCAAAAAATGTTTTGTTTTTCCATGATTTTGAAGCCAATCTGTGGATTGTGGGCTCGTTTGAATTGAACAAAAATAATGTCGATCCAAAGTTGGCTATGTTCAAAAAGAAAAAGGATGGCGATGCAATCGAAATGATCGTTCAAATCAATTATAATTCAAAAAAAATAATCCCGTTAGATGAGATTGAAAAGTTTTTTGTTAGCGGCCAAATTCAAACAATCTCGTTTGACATTCTATCAACAATCTCTTTTTTCATGGCTTATATTTTCAAAAAACATTCCAGTTTTTTCCAAAAGAACTTTTACGACTTGAGCAGTGTCATCGTACAAAAGGGACCGTACGAAATTGTCAATGGATTTTGTTTCGCCTTCAGGCAAACCGAATTCGGTTTGGCATTGAATCTCCATCCAAGAGCTGGTGTCATCATTGGTAAAGCTGTTCGATCGGTTTTGGATTTCATTCAATCTTGTCCTGATAAACGTGAACGTGATTCCGTGCTCAAGCATGCAAGAATCTATACAAAACATGTCAAAAATTGTGAAAAGATTGTCTACACCATTGCTTACATAGAGGAGAAATCACCAAGCAATATCACCATCGAAGTTGACAAGAAAAACATTTCTTTGAAGCAGTATTATTATCAAAAGTATTCAATCAAGCTTCAGGACAATCAGCCGGTTGTCTTCACCACCAAAAATCATCAAATTCCGGCAGAGCTTTGTTTCATCGTGAATCGACATGTCAGCAAACAAAAACTTAGTGAACCAATGCAAGATGAAGCTTTGCGAGCCAACAATCGTAAACCAATAGATTATTTCAATTATGTTTATGAAACATTCAAATCTCTTCAAAATGAAAAACTGAGCCAAAGTTCATATTTTCAAGTTTTGAATTTGTCGGTAGATCTAGCAAAACTGAAGGGCGAAATTTTGGTAAGTTTTTTCGTTAAGTAAAAAATTTTTCAATTTCATTTTCACACTCTTAGCCTCCATCGTCAATTAAACCGCAAAATGATTGTCAAAAGTTTTACAGAGCAGCTTTGAAATCTCGTTGGGGCCTTTGTAATTTAGCTGCTCATCGTTTTGATATAGGTTTCTTCTGCGATGAATTGATGCGAGAGACAAACAAATTTGGCCTAGATTTCTCTAGTAAACCATTTGTGATAGATGAAAAGATTCGAAGCTCTTCTGATATTTCACGAATTTTCAAAGATTTTGGTAAAGAAAAGGTCAAATTTGCTTTCTTTGTTTTACCATCAAGTGAGTTTTCATTTCTAAATTTTCAAGCAAAATTATTTTCTTTTAAAATTATTTTCAGAAAAATTTGAACCTTTTCCCGGCACTTATGAAACCATCAAACATTATTCTGAGCAACGAAATCGAGACACTTATACCATGACTCAATGTATGGATGTCTCCAAATACAGAAAGAGAGGTTATTTGCAGAATCTTCTACGTAAAGTCAATGAAAAGATGGGTGGTATAAACAATGTCATCGATTCTGATTATTTGAAAACTTTGCCGTTCGGTCCAAACGAAACAATGGTGATTGGCTTGGACGTCAACCATTCAAGCCCTCAACAAGACGTCAAAATAGCAGTTTCAGCTGCTGTTGGCTCGTTTGATTCAAATTTTAGTCGTTACGTTTCGACAGTTCGCCTTCAAAACAGAGGCGAATACGAATTCATTGCCAAACTTGATACTATGGTTGAAGAATTGTTGGATAAATATTACGAAGTTAATCAAAGATTTCCTAAAAACTTGATCGTTTTTCGAGATGGTGTTTCGCAAAGTCAGCTAGAGGCTTCAGCGAAAAAAAAGTGGTCAGTGGAAGGTGATGAAATCTCGTTGATTAAAAAGGCTTGTCGCCACAAAGGAATAAAATCAATAAAACTTACACTGATTGTGGTTCAAAAACGACATACCACTCGTTTCTCATTGACAGATGATCAAAAACAAAAAATCAATCATCCAGATCATAATCCACCAAAAGGAACTGTTGTTTTCAAAGCCATAATCGATCCCACTAAGAAGAGCTTCTATTTGCTAAGCCACCGTCCCCTTATGGTTCTTATTGAAATAATTTTTTTTTTCAAAGAAAAACTAACTTTTGATTTTTATGTTCACAGGGAACCGGTCGTCCTAGTCATTATCTCATCGTGGAAGATGATCTTAATCTTGGCTCAAACATCTACACTGTGGCACAATTCTGTTTTTCAATGTGTCACACTTGTCTCCGAACACCGAATTCCATTTCTATACCGACTCCCATAAAATATGCCGACTTGTGTGCCTACAGAGCCAAGATGCATTTGATCGCACAAATGAAAAGCTCAAAAATCTGCCAATCGATCAAGGGTGACCATCAAGTGGCGGCAGGCAAAGAAGAGATTTTGGATTCGAAAATAGTGACTGTCAAGGATTTATTCAAGATCAAACCTTATTATGCTTAAAATTTATTTCGATCTAAAAAATTTCATCATTTATTTTTCAATAACTTTTTTTTCTGTTCTAATAAAATAATCTCGGAATGCCATTTGTTTATCACTCGACAATGATGTTTCAATGCAATGAAGTTGAGTGAGATTAAAAACTTGATTCGAACCGATTCGGCCACAAACAATAATTTTGTTGCTGGACAACAAGATCACGCATCCCAATGAAGTGCATACAACATCAGTACTTTTTTCTTCGATCTCAAACCAAATTGGTCGAGCAAGTTCAACAATTTTTAATGGTTTAAAAAGCCCAAACTGATTAAACCTATTCGAGCCCCAACCGTAAACTTTTTTGTCAATCGTCAAGGCCAAAGAATGTTCACAACCACAAGAAATTTTCTTGAATTTTTTCATGATTAATGTTGGCCGATCGATGAAACTGTTAGAAGTTGATCTTCCAAGTCCTAATTGACCAAAAGAATTCTCGCCCCAACTGTACAAATCACCATCAGCAGTTAACGCCAGAAGAAAATCGTATCCATCTGAGATTTCTTTCAAATTTTTTTGACTGATTTCTTTCAAAAACTTTGGTTTTTGATGAGAATAATTTCTTCCAAAATCTTTACCAAACATAAAAACTGCTTGTTTCTTGGTGACAACGATTAATGATTGCCCATTGTTGAAAACAAAAAATCGATCAATGAGTTCGATGTTAGAGCCAAACCGTTTTAAAATGGGCCAATTGAACAGATTATGAGTGAAGATGGTCATTTCTGTTTTTTTTCTTTTTGGTTTTGTGATCTTCAAGTCAAAATGTTTTTTTAAAACAATTGAAACTTTACTTGTTGAATTCTTGATGAAATGATGAAACTCAAATTTGCTAGCAGAATTTTTTTCAGAAAGAACAAAAACTTGTATTACTTTCTTTATGAAGGGACCTGGCAATGATTCCATTAATTCGTAGTGAACTCAACTTATTAATTTTGGGCTCTTCCTAATTTTTAGAAAATGAGTTTTTTTCATATGAATTGAATAACCGGAATAGATTTATTCAAAAGATTTATTGATATTTCATCGATTGGATTTTGTTGGAAAACTAAAAAACCCAAAAAAGAAGAATCAAAATTTTGTTTTCGTTACTTAATTTGCTCTAATTTTTTTTTTTTTTTTGAATATTTATCTTGATTAATTAAATTCAGCGATTTTCAAGGCAAATCGAATATTGAATAAGAAAAAAAAACTTTTGATTAATATTGTTATTCGTTGTTTTCATTTCATGGTCATGGAAAACATTTTTTTCATTATTATAACAATCAAAATAAAATGCCACCAAACTTTCCACTGAAACTAATCGATGGTGATAATCAACAATGCTACAATCGTCGTACGATTGTTGCCACGAAGTTTTTTCCTATTATTCAATTTGTAATCCATTTATTTCAATCAAACAAAACAAAATCTAGATCAATAGAGTATCCTAGAATGATTACATTTATTGGAAAAAAAATGTTGCGATTACACGATGTAAATTGGCCAACTAGAAATTTTTTTTTTTTTACAAAAATATCAAACTCGAATGGAATATTTACAAATGGAAAAACAAACGATTGGAAAAAATTGTAATGAAAAGCATTGATAGAACCAAGAAATGTTTTTTTTTGATAATGAAAAAAATTTGGCGCTGAGGAAATTTGGCATATGGGCGAGCCATCACTATATTCTGAGCAATAATCAAGAACTTTGGCTCGAACTAGGGGATCGTCTGGTAATCTTTGATATTTGTCGATGAGATCAGATGGACAGTCGATGGGCATGGTCATCGTTTTTAGTAGGATATGATCGATTAGACAGTTTCTAGCACGCCATATTCCACAACACGAAGCTCGTTTCACATATTCGACATCACGAAACGAAACGAGTTTATCTCGGTTAGGTCGTCGACTTTTTATGATTTCTGATGCATATTTGGAAATTTCTGCCTGCAAATATGATTCGTATTGTCCTTGACAATGAATGCGATATTGTTCGATCCATCGTGAACAGTTTGGATATTGCGACAAGTCAACTTCTCCAATAAATGTCATTGGCAGTTTATTACCATCATAGTTACTCTGATGATGATGATGATGGTGATAATGTTGAAATAAGCCTGAAGAGCCGAAACGACGTTCACGATGAAGATGTTGACTGTCAAGAAAATGCCTTTGAAAATTTTTATTTGATAGCTGTTGATGATTGTTTCCTTCTGAAATCGAAGAAAGTGGAGAACATTCGATCATAGTATTGATCATCGATAGAAACGTCATCATGGTCAAACAAAAATTCAAAAACATGATAGATTTGTTTTGAATTTTTCTTTGTTTCCGATGATGATGATGATGTTGTTGTTGATAATCACAATCGTTAACAAGACACAAACGTCGAACATTTCTACAAGCAATGTTTTTTTGTTTTGAGCACTTGATTAAATTGAGGCATTCGATTCCGGTGATGACCATATGACGGTGATCTATGACCACCAAATGCCGAAACATCTCTGCTTGTTAGACATTGGCAGGGTAATACATTTATCGAATGAAGACAACTGAATATGATTCAATTCATTAGAAAAAAAAAAACAATTTTGCGTAGTTTTGTTTTTTTTTTCAACACTCCATGCACGAGAGCCTCTTTTTCTCGCTAAACACGAAAACTCTCACTTCACTCGAGTTTTATCGATGGCGATGATTATTTTTTTTTTTTTCTCTATTTTTTGTTCACTTTTCATTAATCGATGAATTTTTTAGGAAAAGAAGTAAAAAAAGAAGCACAAAATTTGTCACCATGACACGCCGATGGTGGTGGTGGTATTTGATGATCAAAAGAATCAATTCAATAACTATTGTAGAATGGATGATGTCAGTTGAAGTGTCATAGTTGAAAGATTCGAGATGAATACACGTGTTCCGTATGAAACTCTAGAATTTTTTTTTCCCCAGAAGAAAAAAGTTTTAAAACAATGAGCTTAATTGATAATTATTGGAATTGAATGGTTATTCACTCCTGTAGTGAGTTTGTATACTCAAACACACAAGTACTATTGGTTAATGTATCGATCATGTTATGTACAACCATCGAATGGAAGTTATCAATGTTTTCAATAACATCCAACGGTCGAATTAATCACGGCGTTATTGGCAATTGGCACACGCATCAAATTTAGTAATAGATTTTTCTGGGATAGAAATTTTTTTCTGATTGTAAAATCACATTGATCAAGAGAAGAAGCTCATCATAAAATTTTGAAAAAACTTCCATCTTTCAAATCCGATGGATTTGTTTAAGCCAAAAAAAACTAGTTTGGTGTCGAGGAAATTTAGGATAATAAACAAACAAACAACAACTGGCAAACTACAAAAAAATAAACCCTCAATTTTAGTTTGGGAGAGTAACAGCGAAAAAATGACAACAGCTAGTCAGCCAGCCAGCCAGAGAGCCAGTAATTAGCAGGAAGCTCAACATCAGGAAAAACAAACGAAAAGCAACAACGATCATCAAAGATCTTTGATCGTTTGTTTGTTTGCTTGTTCGTTTGACTGATTGATTGATTGATCAATATTGATGTTTGTTTCTATGTCAATGACAATGGCACTTTTTTGTTTTATTAGGTATTCTAAAACTACGAAAAACAGTTTCATTGATCGTTTTCATATATTTTTCCCTCAAATTCTAGGAACTTTCTTTTAATTACGTACAAACTTGATCACTGTGCTATGTGACCTAACACCTAAACTCCTAAAGTTCGAATTGGATGAAGATGCAATACACCATCAATCCAATGTCAATCTTTTCATTGTTCAAAATGATATTTTTGTCGTATCGTTTAAGAGGAACAACATACCTTGAAAAAGTTAATCGGCACACCAACAACGAAAATTCTATTCATTCAAAAGAATATGTTCATGTTCAACTTGAACCACATTTCGAAATTATATCTTGTTCAAACACCAAAAAATTTAGAGAGAAACGTTTGGTTCGAAATGAATTGAATTATGAGATGTCTATGTTGAACTGATCATCGTTTCACAAGCAAGAGAAATAATTTATTTTGAAATCATGAAGTCAATGATGAGATACTACATTCACCAAAATAAAAAAAAACCGATAAGGAAAAATTAAAATCTTTTTTTTTTCTTACTCAAAACTCAGTGAAAGCACGACATTCAAAATTCAATTGAAGCGAATTTTCGAGAAAACAGACTAAATAAAAAAAGAAAAAAAAAGTTCAAAGTCAAAACGAGAACACATTCACTCAACCAGATAGAATAAAAAAATCAAAGGTCGCAAAATTTACCCAAATTCGGTGGTGATTGTTTTTGGTGAAATCGTGCATCATATCATCATGTCAAAACCGATTAAGATGATACCAGAATATTGAAATCTGATTGATCGAGAAGAATATTTTTTTTTTTAATGGTAGAAGTTCATCAATGCTATGTCGATGACAAGGAAAGTTTTCCTTTCTTTCTCTTCTCAACCCTTTTCATTCAACAAGTCAAGGATAATCTTGAATTCGATTTCATCGTATCAATGTGATGGAAAAAAAACGTAGAACTAACAAACCAAGTTTGTTGGTTATTTTTAAGCTAAATTTAAAATGTTTAAATGATGATGACGACGAAAACGGCAGTAAGAAATGGAAAAGCCACAACACGAACACGTCGTTTCGATGATATTGATGACTGTTGATTGTTGATGACGAATAAGCAGAAACAGACAAAAATCTTGATTTGAACGACTCAATTTAATTGATTGAATGGATTCAGTTTATCCGATCGTTAAATTTTGATTGAATTTCGGAATTATTTTTTCTCTGGAATCTCTGACCGATCCAAAGAAGAAATGTCATTCGAACATATTTTGGAAGAGGTAAACATTTAACTTAGAAAAAGAAAAAAATGAATCTTCCGGGTTGTGGGTCGTTGACTACCAACATCGCAGCCAGAATATCATTAAATGGTTGTCTTGGTTTGTACCAACAATAATTGTTTTTTTTTTAGATTCTTAATTTTTTTTTGAACTACCACCAAAGAAAATGACGCCAAGTTACTTCTCCATGACGATTTCATTGAGTGATGGAGATGTCGTTCAGAACGAACAAACGAAAAAAAAAACAAAGTTCATCAACAATTAAAACAACCAGAGAGTGTGTTTCTATTTCTTCTCTGTGTTTATTTATAGCGATGTTTTTTTTTTTTTTTGATTGGAAAAAATTTGAACTTGCTCACGCCACCATCGAATCTTTTCTCTGTAGGCGGATCAAAACAACGTGATTCGCCGCATCTCTTCAGAATACTTTTACTCGATAGATCATCGAGATTCGTGTCAACAATAAAATGATCTCGACAATTTTTCCGGTGAGCACATATAGTCGCCATGATTAGTCACCTTTTTTTTTTTAAATCACGCGTTTTTCAACCTAATCAGATTAAAAGGAAAAAAATTGAGCATCGGATGATTTTCTCTTCTAATTCATTACCTGCCTAAAAATCAAGGCGAAAAACTGTTCGACAAATGATGCAATCTATACAGGTTACCACCACGGCAATCACCACAGGCGACATTTTTTTCTTATATAGATTTTTGAAAATCAAAATTTCAATTTCATTATCTTCAACGATCGTTTTAAAATTGATTGCTTTGTTCCTGGATCAGATTAAATAATTTTTTTTTTTTTGAAAAAAATAGGTCAATTTTCAGTGAAAAAGATGGCACCACAAACTCTAAAATAGATTTTTTTCAAATTTGTAAAATTGAAATGTCAGGTTTTTTTTTTTTAGTGTCCATACCTGTTTGTTTTTCAGCAATCAACATAAAAGGATTGAAAGATTCCATTTGGTGCTCATTCTAGGTTCTTTTTTGATTTTTGTTTTTGACATTTGCTAGAAATAATATTCTTTATCCAAGCTTTTTTTCTAGAATTTCATCCTTTCATCATTAATGATGTATGATCTGTTTATCATATAAAGCACATTTGTGATAAAAATCAAATGGAACAACTAGACTGAAAACTTTTAACCAAATGAATGAATATTTTGTTTGATGGACCAACTATTTGGATCACGTTTCAGCCACTTTTCAAGTATCATTATCTTGGATTTCATTGCATCAATTATTCAGAATCTTCACCAAAACAAATTTGAAACGTCAGAAAATTAATATTCAAGGCAATGTGTAAAAAAAAATCAGAGTCTGTCCTGGCCCGAGAGAAATATTGTCTTATTGTCAGTAATTCTATCTATTGGTTTAAGAAATTTTAGTTCAAAATGGAAAACCAGAAAAGAAAATCAATGTTTCAAATTTTGAATTTGATTTCGCTTTTTTTCTTCATACTGACCAATGATTTTTGGCCCAAAGCATACGGTCAAACCAAAGTAAGTTAGTTTAGCCAGGTTTTTTCAACTTTTTTCTGTTTTCTTTCAAAGAATTTAGCAAAAGATTCTGGTAGTTTACAACAGTATTTCAGTAAAAGTTATGGGAAACTTTCGTTTGACAAGTATCGTGGTCGAATGCCACCAAAAGGTTCGATCATTGAATGTTCATTCGATTGTATCGGTTTGCCGTCTTGCCATTGTATCGGGTTTGTGATATAATTTTATTTTTCCTGTTTTCTTTTCGTTTGTAAACATTGTTTAAATATTTTTCAAAATTATAATTTTTCTGATTTTGTTTTGTCTTGACGTTAGGATAAACTTGCAGACAGCGGAGTGCATATTTTTCGATTATCTTGATCCGCCTCGTCTGGATCAGAGCAATCAAAGTCAATTTGTTTTCTTCACCCGTGACTATTACACTCAGCCTGACATGATTCGAGGTTTTTTTTAGCAAACAACTTGTTTTAAACAATATTTGACAAATTATTCTTTTTCTCCCATTAAAACAGTTGATTTGGCGAAAAAAACGACCCGCAAATTATCGACCAGCTCGCAAATGGATTTTGATAAAGAGAAAAATTCCAAACCATCATCATCAAAAATGAAGAAACTAAATAAAAACTTTTTGAAAAATAATGAGAAATCATCGGAAGTTTTGTTTCCATATCCTTGGGTACAGATTGAATTCAAAGAGTTGACTTACATCACTGGCGTTCAATTGAAGCCAAAACTAAACGAAAGTGGTGGTAAACTGAAGAACTTTGAGATTCGTATCGGTAACGAATCTATTCGTAAGCATTACAGTTCGATGGCTAGAGACCAGTGGGCCGAAGAGGCAGCAATTCTGAAGACAAATTCTTTATGCTTCCAATACAATGGAACCAATTATTTCGATAACAGTGGTGGAATGCCAAAGTTCATCCGATGTCAGGTGATTGAGATTCAAATACAAGTTTTTAAATTTTTTTTCTTTTAAAAAAAAGCCTTGCGGTCTTGCTGGAAAATTTTTCTCAATTCAAGCTTTCGATGTTTGTACTGATTGTCAAAACGATGAATCGCCACCAGAAAACGAGAAAAAAGCATCGGGCAGGGAAAAACCGAATCACGATAACTTTCTATCTCCACTTCCAATTGAATCATTTGAAATTTATGGCTACTCTATTTGAGTTCTATCTTCAGAAATATTTTTTCGAATCAAAAAAATTATTGAATTTAAAATTAATGAAAATTCTTAGCATTTCATTCTAAAATTTTTCATGATGAAACAATGAAGTATCTTGTATTAATTAGTGAAAACTTGTTTTTTTCCCTGTAGAAGAATAATTTTGGAATTATCAATAAAAAAATAAAATTCAAGATAAAAAAAAACTCGTCAAACTTGGAAAAAAATCCTCTTGTACTTTTTTTTCTCGCTCTATCTTTCTGAATGATTTATTTTATTGGAAATTTAATTTTCTTCTAAAGTTTTTGTCGTGTTGTTGGACGATCACCACTCAACTTCTACAAATTATCATTTTAAACGATTGTTTGAATAATTCAACGTTTGAGAATTAAAAAATAACCACATTTCTTCAGATAATTATTTTATATCATATAGCCTTGAATTTTTCAGTGTAGTGTGACAGAGGTGTGAGCGCACTTTCGTGGTTTGTTCTAGTTGTTTCTGTTCAAAGATTAATAATAAAAAAACAACAACAAAGATAAAAAAAAACAGAAGGTAAATTAGCTTTCTCGTTAAGAATCTTTTCTCTTATTCCATGTTTTCGTCTGTTTCGTTCTTGACAAGGTAGTTGCACGCACGTTTTGCTTGCTTGCTTGCTTGTTTTGTTTTCTCCAAATGCTTGGCAAGTGTGATTGCCGCGCAATTATACCGCTTGTTTTTTTTTTCTTCACATTTTTATTTGTTCTTGGAAATGTTTGCACACAGCAAAAACAAAAAGATTTCTTTCCTTAAATTCAACAGAAAAAAAAATATCTGAAGAAAATTTTCGGCTTCATTTTGAATTGATCAAGTGACTTTTTAGTTCTTCAAGTTTTCTAGCCTGATTGATTGATTGTTGTTGGACGAGTAAAAAAAAATTCTAGCAAATCCTTCGAATAAATAAATGAAAATGAAGATGTTCATTTTTCTAGTTATGCAATTGTTTTTCTGTTTCACATATCTGTTATTGTGTTGTGCCGAAGTGATAATATCACTAGTTTTGATATCGCTCTGTGATACTATAGAACAGTTCAACCAACGATACAGCTATACGTTGACCATTTTACTAAACATTTTGATGTACTGATCTCTTTTTTTTGGTTGATATCAATATGAAAATCAGTTTTACTCAACAACAAAAGCAAAAAAAAAAAAATACCGTGATAAAATTGAGAAAAAAAATCGAAGCAAAAAAATCAGGGTTATAGAATAATCAAACCAAACCAGCATACATTTTCAACTAATATAAAAGATCTCACCATTATTCTAGCAAGGAATCATTTTTTGTTTCTCGAAAATAATTGCCAAACATCAAAGTCTTCAAAAATGCCTTCGTTTCAATATTATGGAATCGTGGCTGTTTTGTTACTTCATTTTTGGGTTTGTATGAGCAATGAAAACGTTCAAAAATCAACAAATGATGATATTGACAAACAAATCGATAAAATCGAAGATTCATTGAACGAAATCAACACTTTGCTTACGTTGTTGAGTGGCGATAAACAAAACAAGGAACAATTCTCTGAACTACGCAAACATGTATCCAAAATCAGAGATCAACTCAGCGTGGTTCAAGAAGAGTATCGATTAAACAAAAATCTTGATCAATATTTGGCTAAATTGAAAGAATGGCATCGTGATGCGCATGAAATCGAAGATCGTTTGAAAAATGATTTTGAAACTCGCTATCGACGACGTAAATAATTGAAATTTTCCATTTGTTTTTTTTCTGATATAATTATTTTAAATTTCGCCATTTCGATTTTCTTATTTGTGTAAAATTAACTCGTTTTCTACCATTGAATTATTTCTGGCCTGATATTGAGCCATCAAGTTTTCTAATGCAAAAAAATTACAATTATTAATTCAACTAAAACATTGTTTCTTTCTTTTAAGCAATAAATTTCCTTTTATTGTAGGAAAGCATTGAGCTGTATTATTTTTCCCCACAAGTTTTTTTATGATTTTTTCACTGTTCAAAATTTTCCTCTTTTTTTTTGAAAAAAAAAAATTCCTCTCAATGTAAAAAATGAAACAAAAACCTTCAAATATGAAAACATCAGAAATTTTTTCTGATTATTTTAGATTATTTATCACTAATAAAAAAAGATGAATTTTAATATGTTAATTGAACCTTTCGGGTTTGGTTCAACAGAAAAAAAATTTAAACTAACCTTTATTTCAAAAGTTTCTAAATAAAATTTACAAAAACTTGAAAATATAAATGCGACCACTTGCTCATATTAAAAATTTGTAACAAAGAAGTTGACAAATCGAACAATAGTTGAAAAACTAAAAATTTCAGGAACGTTCTCTTTGAACAGTTTACTACACTCGCTGTATTTGCAAAAACGAAGAGAGAGGCCATTTTGAAATTGTTTTTTTTTTTTCAAGGATTTTTCTATTTTATCTAAGTTTTATAAATTTTCGTGAAGAATAATAAATTTTTCTGGTGAAATAATTTGTTGTTTTAGTTGATCAATTAATTGAATCATTTTAATACATATTGATTTCAGTTTTTTTTTGAATTTGTCTCTTGCCAAGTGGAAAACCTCAAAAAAAAAAAAAATTCAATATCCAAATAAATTGTATCAATTTTGGTTGTTTGTTTGTTTTTCTTGGTTTGTTTACGTTTTGATTCATTATCATCATGTGGTTAATTTTTTTTTCTTCTCTTGATTTGAGTAGAGCTGTTGGTTGTCGAAAAGATTGATTGCCTTTTGAATTTTGAAGATAAACGAAACCAATTATTTCACACTGACTGATCTTCATCAAACAGAAACATCGATTATTGATTTTGAGCGAGAAAAAAATCGTTGTTGTTTTTTTAAATTGATTTACAGTGCATCTCAGTTCGAGAACATCGATCTGATCATTTATGTCATTTAAGCGATCTTCACCGAAAATAATTCAATAATTGAAACAACGAAAACCAAGAAACATTGAACACCAGTAAATTCACAGAAGGTTCGATCAACAAGTTGGTGATAACCTCGGGATGGACCTCTAGAGAAACTTATCCCAGGTAGGTAGTGGAAAACCTTTTTTTTCTGATGGAAATAATTTCTTCTTTTTCAGAGGTCGCTTCTGTCCATATGTGATATCACAAAAAAATCGATAAATATGTTAAACAATGTTTTTTTTCACTCAAATCTCACAGTGTGGCATGATGGTGATGATGACTGTACCTTATGCTTTTTCGCTTATCATATCAATCGATATTGATAAAACTATTTTGAAATGATGAGGATACTTCTTCAAATGTCTTCGTCCAAAACACACAAAAAAAAGTTTCTTCAAGCTGTTTTTTTTTCAAACAATTCTGAAAGAAAATTTTTCCTGGTTTTTCCATCTGAACAAACCAATCGTAAAGTTTGGTATGTTCTCTTGTTGAGCCTTGTTTTGCAATTTTCGAATCGTTTTATTTGAAAGCAATCTTTCAGTCACCAAAAATCATCTTGACATTCATTTTTTTTTCTGGTTATCATTAAAAATAATAACGAGTCTCATCAACAACTCCAACTGCTTAACTTACTCTACGATTAGATTCTTGTGCGACGATGATGGGAATGTTGTAAGAAATTTTTTTTTTTTTTTCATCGACTCATCGACAAACACTTAGTCTTTTTAAGGAATCAAGTTTTAAATTTGAGAAAAAAAAATGTAAAAACTCATTTCACAATTTCTTCAAGAGATTTATCGTGTGTTTTTTTTCTGATTGTTTCTCGTTGAAATAATAATACTCTTTGATAACTCAGTAGGTATTTCTCATTGAAATCACTAAAATTTCTAATCGTTCTATTCCAGAATCATCAATCATGTCATTTTTGTTACAAATTCCTTCATTTTTCTTTCTGATTCTGGTGGCTCAAATGGCCAGGAGCAGTGGTTCGGTTGAAGGATATAAAATTTTTGAATTGGCCAAATATTGTCGTCATTCAGATGAAACATCGAAGATACCGAATGACAACAGTGAAAACTTGGATGAATTTAATATTGCTGATAAACATTACAATGATGATGGAAAAGATTGGTACGATTATCATGGCCAAGAATCATCGGATTCATTTATTGATCGAAGTCAAGCATCCAAGTCTGTGATGGTTAAGAAAGGTTACGATAATTCAGCGGTGCGAGTAGTCATCAATGATAAAGATATTCTAAAGGCCAATCAAAAATGTTCTATTTTTGTGGCGTCAAAAAAACCGAATGGCTTGATTCTGACCATTCGCAAACTCCGCCTTAGATCTGGTTTGGATTGGCTTCGCCTCTCTATCAACAACAGTACATTTGTGAGAACATTTTCACACGTCAACATTAACGGGGAACGTGATTCAATTGCCTATGTTGCACATCGTGGAGTTTTGATCGAATTTGGAACCAAGTTTTTCTCGCGCAACTCTGACGCGGTTGAAGTCGACTTAGTTCTGACCGCATTCCGTGAGGCCGATCTCTGCGATGTCGACCATGAATTTGATTGTGGATCGTTTAGGTGTATCTCGAGCTACTATCTTTGCGATAATATCAATAATTGTGGAGATCAACGAGATGAAGTGAATTGTCCAATCGATAATATTACCAACTATTTGATAATTAGCTCTTCATTGTTATTGGCTGCTTTTCTGACATTGATCTGTTTCTGCTATCGGTGTTGTTGTCAAAAGCGCCGTTCCAAACGAAAACAATATCAATATGTCAAGATTCGAACGCAATCGCTGAGTGTTCCCGGTTCTGTGAACGGAACGAATGTATTTAATTCTCGTAGAACTGCCTCTATTAGATCTGAAGCAGATTTGCCACTTCGCGAAAGTAATTTACGTCGAGTCAAGTTCGCTCATATAGGCGATTCGATGCCAGTGTTGGTGCCATCGGCTCCAGTAGCTGAGGAAAACACACCAACCATTACTTCCAATTATGGAACAATTGGAAACACCACTTTCTTGATGCCTTACCGTCATTTTCATCCGGTTCGTTTAAATCGAACTGGTACTATTGGATTTGTACCGAATCCGATCATTGAATCGGAATCGATTCCTGAACATCATACCTTTCCATTGCCTCAGCACCCACATCCCTATCCAATGATGCATCCTCAATTGTTTCAGCCTCCTTCATCGGCGAGTCAAACACCTCCACCTCCGCCATACACTCCACGTGATGAACAGCCAAAAAACACTTCCAACTGAGTGACTAACTAAATAATTTTAATTTCAAATTTTCTCATCAAACATTCGATCATTTTCATCAAACATTTCCTTTGACACTTGACATTATCTTATGACTGAATTTCGAAAAAGAAAACTTACAGTTTTTATCAACCTTATTCAATCTCTACGAGATTTTTTTTTGCCACAATAATTTGATGGTTCCCATTTGATTTTTGATTCTATTTCGTGATTCGATGTGATTTTCTAATTATTTCAGTTTTTTTTTTATATAAAAAAAAGTAAAAATTCTTTCGAAGATTCTACAAAAATCAAGTTCCAAAAAGCTGAAAGGATTCTTTCAGCATCTCTGTGAATTTCGAGTTTATGTCGCACGAGTGCACCACCATCTTTTGGCTATTCGTATGATAATGTTGTTGTTGATTTCTCCACGAAACCATAAAAGATATGATTGTTCTCAAAGAAATCATACACCACCCAACAATCAAATCATTGAAGTACATTTCAGTAGTTTTTGAGCAATTAAAGTGAAAAAATATGCCTTTTCTACAAATATTCACCAATTTAACTCGAAAAGAGATTCCGGAAAAATTTGGCCCAATGGTGGCAGAAGTTTTATCCAAAGCAATGCGAAACAAAACCATCGGACAAATTACGGTTCAAGTGTCTCCAGATCAATACCTATCATCAGGTCTCATATTTTCTCAAAGCTATTTTTTTAAATATTTTTTTTTTTGGCAACAGGTTCCGTTGACAGTGATAGAATAGCTTTAGTGATTTTGCATAGCATAGGATCTATGGATCCGGGTGATAACCGAGAAACTATCAAAGCTTTGACTCAATTCATTCAAACCAAATTGAAAATCGAGCCAGACAATGTTCGAATGGCCTTTCAAAGCTATAGTACCGATATGGTTGGAACAAGTGGGAAAATAGTATCCGACATGAAATGAATTTCGAAAAATTAGCCTTTTTTAAATATATAGAAGGTTAGTGTTTCAACATTGTAATAACATGGCATTATTTGAAATAGATAGATAAATAAATAGGTCTTAAATAGAATCTTTCTAATTTGGAGCCAAAAAAAAAAGAATTGATCGATATATCACAAGTTCTATCATACCACCACCATCATCATCCTGAATGAGAGATAAAATTGAAAGAAACCAATCCAAACAAGCAGATCTGATGATTTTTTTTTTTTGGAGGCGGTTGTGTAAAGGCACTTTTCAAAATAAATCACGATCCTCCACCATTTGTCGTTGTGGTGGAGTTTCCGGGACTGGCTTTTAAATTATGATAAACCGCTGCTGCGGCTTGTTGTTGTTGCAAATGCTGGTGATAAGCTGGTGGTGGAGCTTGCGAGGTGATGTTACCCGTCGAACTATTGTAATAATTAGAATTTGAAGGAAGCTGTTGCTGTGGCGGTGATGGCCTTTGGAAAATATTGTGATGATGATTGGAAGGCACATTCGGTTTGACTTCGGTTGGTTGTGGTGGTGGTTGCCCAGCAGCATGAAAATAATGAGGCGGTGGATGTTGTGGATGAGGTTGCTGTTGGTGAAGGTGAGACTGCTGATGCAATGATTGCTGTTGAAAGGATGGCGACGCAAAATATGCTTGATAGCTGCCGTCAACATGAGAAATGGTGTATTGTTGTTGACCAGTTGAAGAAGGTGCCCGATGAGAGTTGTTTGTTGATTGTTGTTGAGAATAATTATGAATGTGACCATGATTCTGATTGGAAACTGTGTTGGAGCAATCTGAACTATGACCGCCACCACGTTTCTCTATCAGTTTTTCAATCAATTCAGATAGTGGTGCCAATTCACGTTTATCAATCAAATTGAATTCTTGAACAAAAAATATAAAATGCTTGAAACTAGTGTTGAGATGAGCTTCCTCGTCCAATCGAACCACTTGATCAAAATGTTGATGATAAATGTGAGCATATACACGGAACAATCGTTTCAAAATGGTTTTGGCTATCGAAATAAAATTTTTAGGAAATGGAACACCTTTAAAACAACAAAAATTAAAATTCGAAATAGAAAAGATACAAAACAATTCAAACCAATTTTTGATGGAAAAATAGTCTCATCATCAAGTTGATCTTGAACCCATGTCATCAAATAATCAATATACTTTGGAGCTGAACATTTTATTGGCTTTTTCACTGTTGTTCCATCAGCCCAATGATATTCGTATTTGGGTCCTGCCGACATCAACGGACACGATTCTTCTGTACAAAACTCCGTTATGGTACCATAAAGCATATTTATTTGATTGAAAAAATCAACGACTAATTTTAAGAAAAATATTTCAAGGAAAACAAACTCCAAAAAGAAAAAAATTGAGCTTACTATTCACTGCAACCCATTCGTTGAGATCTTCCCCCTCAGGAAGCATCACAGCCATACGAAGATCTCCAGAGCCGAGTGTCGCAGCGGCATGTTTCATCAAATCATATTGATGCGTACCCTCGGGAATGTTTTTCTTCGGTTTGAATGTCTTGTTCGAACGGCCACCACTTTAAAATGAAAGAACAAAAAAATCCAGTTTCAAAATCATTGTGAGAAAAAAATTCCTTGATACTTACAAAAAGAAACTCATTTCTGTTGATTACTTTTCTGAATTAGTCAGAAAATAGTTTAAAAAAAAAAAAATTCACCTCAAATGAGGAGATGATTGAAAATTACGTATCGGAAAACAGCTAAATTTTTTTTCACAGTTCAAACAAAAAAATGGAAACAATAGGTTCTTCTAATGAAAGTTGACATTATCGTTATTATTAATCATTAATGTCATTAACAACCACAACAACAAAAAACCATAGTAAAACATTACTGATCAGTAGAAAACAATAGAATCAACATGATCGTTGATTAGTGCATATAGATGTATGTATGTATTCAGACTATTGTGCCCAAAACAGTTTTCCGTAACAACAAGTCTTTTTTTTATTCGAATTTTGACAACAAGTCGTTTAAACAAAACAAAACCAATCAAACCAAAAGGATACGAAATGAATGAAAATCATTGATTAAAAAAGTCAAACAAAATTAAATCATCGATCTATGATATGATCGACTATGATTAAATCTTTGAAAGACAACAAGAACGGCAAAAACTTCAGGTAAAGAGATGATGATGATAAAAAGTAAACGATCATCACACTCACACGAACCAATGTACCACTCACCTTCTTACCCGGCGCTCATGCGCAAACAAACACAAACACCTTCTGTTTACAGTGATTTCTCAAATAGAAAGCTATTTTAACAGAGTTTTAAAAAACCTTTAAAAAACAACAACCTTTCAATTTCAAAAGATCTCATTTGATGTTTAGAAAAAAATCAAAAAGAAAAAAAAATCAAATTCCACTTTTTCCAAGTTTCTTTAAGGCCGGAAAATCTAATTGACAAAGTTTCGAAGCCGTTCAGAGTGTAATTTGTTTTGGATGTTCCTTCGAGTTTTAAGAAAATTTGACATTAAAAACAGTATTTTGTTATTGGACAATTTATTAATTTATTGCAAAATTTTCAGGTATTTCAAAGAGTTGGAGTTTAAACTACAAAAAAAACAAGATAAAATTTGAATTTTATTTTCTTTACTTTAAATTTGGATATTTACACTCCAATTGGTTTGAAATTGATTTTTTTGTTCTTTTTTTTTTTTTTTTTTGTTCTGTGTAGTTCGTGTGTTTCGTTCATTCGGCTTTATTCGATTCTAAACTTTCTGAAATTCGCTTTACATATCAAACAAGAAAGATTTTTGGTTCGTTGAAAACTGGCAACTGTTGTTAAAACTTGATTTTTATTGAAGAAAAAAAATGTTATTCTGAGTTATTGACAAAAAAAATTCATGATGTCAAATACTAACGAAATCAACAATAACAACGAAGAATATTTCATACGAATTCGAGGCATTCCATTTTCTAGTTCACGCGAAGATATTGTAAAATTTTTCAAAGGTATTTGCCTTCAAATCAGATCAATTTAAATGGCTAACAAAAACTTTGAATAAACAGGCATTAATATTAAGGATGGAGTTGAAGGAGTTTTTTTTGAACCGGACAATGGCCAAGGAAGACCAAACGGTGTTGCTTTCGTTCAGTTATTATCGTTTGATGATTATAATAAATCATTTGAAAAGCATATGAAATATATGGGGCATCGGTATGATATTTTTTTATTTTTAATATTTATATTCAAAGTTTTATCATTGTTCAGATATATTGAAGTTAAGGCAGCTACTCGAAAAGAACTTGAAATGCATCAAAAAAAATCTCAAGCTTCTTCATTGCCTAACGATTTTTTCATTCGTATTCGTGGTATTCCTTTCTCGTCTACAGTTCAGGATATAATAAATTTTTTCAAAGGTAAGTTTTGGGCATTCTTTGTTTTCAGTTTTAGGGTGATGTCATTCTTTAGCTAAATTTCGTTTTCCTTATCTTTTCTTCTTCTAAATTTCTAGGTCTTAAAATAGCAGCAAATGGGGTTAGAATTCCAATGGATTATCATCGAAAGGGTCAAGCTTACATTCAGTTTGTCTCGGTTGAAGATGCAGGCAAAGCAATGTCATTTCATAAAAAAACTATGGGGCATAGGTGAGGGCTCAAAGTACTGAATTAGAGTTTTTATATCGATTAGAAATTAGTGAACAGGAATTGGGTTTTTTGTTTTGTTATTCGTAAAAAGTTTCAATTTAAAACAAGGATTTATTTTTCAGATATATCGAAGTGTTCCGAAGCTCAAAAGAAGAATTTGATGAATTTATGCCTTCGCATTTGGAAGAATCGTTAAATTCATCACTCATCATACACCGAACATTTGACCAACCTTGGAAATTCAATTGGTCAGAGCATTTGAACCAAGAAGATAATTTTCACAATAACCCACCTGAACCTTCTTATTGTGGTAGTGGTGAATCATCAAACTTTAGAAACGTTTATTCTTCTCCACAAGATTCTAATTTATTTGTTAAATTCCAATACCGTAATGAGCCAAACAAACGAGAACGAATCCACCGCCCTTATTCGGCGATAAAACCGCCACAATCAAAAAATTTCAATAGACCAATGAGCTTCATTGATTCATCATCAACGAATCAACGATCACCTTCAGTCAGTCATTTTGTTTTAGCTCAAGGATTTCCTAATTATTTCAACGAATCGGATATTGAAGCATTTTTTCAAGATGTTTGTCGACCGATCAACATAAAAATTATCCGAAATCTTTCAGGCAGCTCTACTTGCGAAGCCAAAGTTGAATTTGCAACCTACAACGATGCCGTTGCAGCTATGGTCAAAGATTTCTCATTCTCAGGTAAGAATTTTTTGATTTCACTATTTGAAGTTTGATTTTTCAACACATCTCTGTCACATAAAGGTGGCTATAAAATCGAATTATTTTTGTGCTCCAAAAATGTTAACAACGAAAACAATCATCATCATCAGCAACAACAACAACCACAACATCTTCCACCGCCTCAACATCCGATTGGCCAAGCTGCTTCAACAGTGGCTGGAAATCATTATCAAACAACTCCTGTTTCATCTCCATGGATGCCATCTTATCCGCTGTATTCGACAGTACATTCATCATTACTATCTGGGGAGCCTATTCTGTACGCTCCACAATACGTTTCGTATTGTCGAACAGAGAACCAAATACCGGTAACCCCACAAACACCATCATCATTATCATCTACTAGTTTAAGATATTATCAACACTGTTGAAGCTAGAGATAGGATCTGAAATTTCTGAAAATAATTTCATCAAAACTCAAATATAATGATTGAATATCAGATCAGATTTACAATTAATCAGTCACGCACACACCTGATTTCACATTGATTCATGTTCAATCGGATTTCATTTTCTTTGTTCGCATCCAGCTCTGAAATTTCTATTCGGTGTAATTTTTGATTCGTTTTTTTTCAAAAAAACTAAACCCGGTCCAGTACCAGAAGTACAAATTGAAACAAATAAGATATATTTTTTTTCTCTTTGGGAACACACGGGTAACAACATTTTTGCTTCTTGAAATGTACATTAAATGCAAGCAGTTTTTTTTGTTTGTTTAGTTCGATTGAGAATTGAATAGATCTAGTTGAGTTTTGTGATGTTTTATGGTGGAGATGTACCAAACGTAGATTATGTTGAACAGAAGAAACGTTATTGGAAAAATTATTCGTGAAAATTGATCAATTTTTGAGGTATGTTCCAGTGTCAAGAATAGTTTACCGATCGGATAGTTTTTCAAATGTTGTTCTGGTAACGAATGTTGTTGTTGGTCAGTGGATTGGCGAAATTTTTTGGTGAAATAATTCAACAAACGTCTACTCTCGTAATAGCCAACGAAAGCGTATTCGATCAACGAGAAAAACACAAATATGAAACAAACAAACAGATAGACATCGATCGCTTTCAAATACGGAACTTTTGGTAACATTTGCATGGTATTGGTGATCAATGTGGTGATGGTCAAGACAGTGGTCACTCCCAACGAAACTCGAGCATGATGATCATCGTTACCCAACCAAAACGGTATGAACGAAATCACCACAATCAAAAACGATGGCATATAAATTTGATAGACATAGAAGCCCATGGAACGTTCAATGAAAAACTCTCCAATCAATGTTGAATAGGTTCCAGTGCTGAGTACTTCTATGGTTTCGTTTGTCCTATGACCAATCACCCGAAAGGTTGGCAAGCATTGTTGTTTCAAGATGATGGAATCATTTTCGGGACTCTCCTTAAACCAACGATAAATCACATCTTCGATATTGTATCCGTCTATTTCAAGGAGAAAGAAAAATATTTTCGGGTCAGTTTTTGATTTTTTTTTTCAAACACACTTACAGCTAGCCAATAGAATATGACATCGTTGTTTATCAGCCGGAAAATGAGACAAATCAGTTGGGCAATTTAAGGTTGCTGTAAATCTTGAAGAGATTTTTAGTTTTTTTTTTAGACCATCTCAAAACCCACATATACACACTAACCTGATACTGTAAAGGATATTTCCCGAGCTACTCAACTTCAGCAACGTATTACCTTTGGCTGGTGATGTGGAAACGTGAGTCTGCAAGGATCGACTATTTGGTATGAATGTATCTGGTAGCCAAACCAGATGGATGAATTCACCACCCAAACTCATTTTGGTGATATTCTTGATCGGAGTAAATGACAATCTCGAGTCTTGCCAATATTGTCTCAAATAGAAATCGATGATCAGCTCTTGCTGGAAAGAAAGAAATGTGTTTTAGATCGTCAATTGGCAAAAAAAATTCTTTTACAAACCGTTTCGGCTTCCGAAACCAATGTCAACGAATTGATGAAAAGCGAAACATTGACGTGGATTGGTTGGCTTTCGAAATGTTTGGCCGTACCTCTTTATTATAGCTAGAATCGTTGATCATATTCCGAACCAAATTGTTGAGTTCTCTCTCCTCGATCTTTGAATTTGCTAAACATTCGAAGCTTTTTGAAGAAAAAAAACAAGATTTAAAAATTTTAAAATTCTTGGTTTGCACATTACTAGCCATATGAAAATATGATAACAATGTTAAACCAAAAATTCATAATGAAAACTTTGAGTTAAATTCGAAACCAAATTCGATTCAAAACTAGAAATCAATTTAACGATCAAGTAGTAGGTGTTTGCGCTTTTAAAGACCAGGAAAATACTTGAAAATAATCAGTTACTTCTTTGTACTCGATTTGTTTGAAAAAAAAGTTTCCAGTTTTAATCACGAAGCAGTCATATTCAATGACAATCACTTCAAATTAACACCAATTCCCATGTTTAAATTCTCATTGTGAAAAAAATTCATTATTTCCAAATTGGTTTGGTTCAAACTAAGTTTTCCTTGGAACTTCTGCAAACCAATTCGTGAAGAATACTGGAGAAAATTTTTTTCGGCTCAACCAAACCCCATAGAAGTGTCTCAAATCAATAATTGCTGCTTCTCAAATTGATGTACGATAGTTGGGCAGCTCATTTATTGTTATATTGTAGCAATGTTGTTTCATATGGCGGAAAATAAATTATTACATCAAATGATGACATGAATGATCATTTGATCAAGTTTGACCAATTAAATTGTGTAGGATCCCATTCGTGTTATCTGGTTTGGTGTGTGACAACGGTCAAAGAAATCCATTAAATATGCTAAATGATTATTATGCTGGTTTTTTTTAATAAATTTATAATGAAGATTATTCTATTGCTATGAAGTAATATTTTTTTATGAATCTACAGTCCAACTTGGACAAATCGAACAAAACATTTTCAAGTTTTTTGCTTTATGAATAATCTGCTTGATGGTACAAATTCATTAAACCGAGTTGAACAAGCCAAAACAGAAAAAATAAACTTTGAAAAGTGGTCCATTTCTGATGACCAACAGAAATTCACTAGAAACAACTTTTCTGTGTTTGATTCAAATTCATTTCCATTGCATGGTGGAATTGGCTTTTTTTGCTTGACAACTCACTTGACAAACAACAAATCCAATGTTTCCATCAGCGAGAATAAAATAAAAATAAGACAGATGAATAGATCGCTTTCAATAAGAAAACTTTGGGCAATGATTGTAGAAAATCAAATGTGATACTCTAACTGAAGACTATCACCACTAGTAAGATTCGTCAATGTTGTTGTTTATATTGGTTCATGATATTGAACAAAAGAAGAGAACGTATAAGATAGCTCAAAAGAATCGATGAATTCGCCACTCGAAATCAAAGTATTGTTGATTAGTGCTTTGAGTAGCAAGAATTGCGCCAAAACTGCTTCAAATAGAAATCGAATATCAAATCCTAGAAAAAAAGCCTATTTTGTTGAAAACTTTCACCAAACTTTAATCTAAAACATTTTGGTTTCAAAGACCCGTGATATAGCAGTTATCGAAATCGAAATTTTAACACAGTACTGTTAAGCTTCAAGTGTGATTAAACGGATCTATTGAAATGAGAGCCGTTGAATAATCTACGAATCCAATCGTCTATTTTGTTTGATTTTTTTACAGAAAAAAACTTTTAAACACAATTGCTTTCTAAGAAAAAATGTTTTGTCATCAATGTTTCAAAACTTTGGTCTAATATCAAGCCAAAATATCATCGCGTTGATTTTAATAATCAAATTAAATCGATGAAATAAAACAAAAAATTTTATATTTATTTGAGGTACTTATGAAAGTTTTTGTTCTCTTTGATATTTTTTTAGGTAAAATAAAAGTTTTAAAAATCATTTTTAAAAATAAACATTTTTGAATTAGATTATTAGATGGCAGCACAAGTATTATAAGAATTGTTTCTTTGTTCAGAAAAACATTCGATTCTGTTTGATTCGTTCGTTGATTGTGTTGAGGTCATGATTTCAAAAATTCTTTGCAAAATAAACTCCCGAAAACACCCAAACTAAGTTATCAATCCAAATGAAAGGTAAATATATCTTTTCTCTCTTCTAAAAAAGAAATTAATTTTTTTTCTAGGTTTTTTTTGTTAGTGTTTCAGGTAAAACAATAAACCCAGAATTTCAAGTCAATGTAAAAAAAAAAAAGTTTTTTTCTAGATTACTTCTCCACCCTAAAAAAAAAATGAAAAACCGGGAAACAATTTATTTCTCTGTGTATGCATTTTCTTACACATTGCTTGGTTACATTGGCCAAACCAAAGTTAACCTTAAAGAAAGGAAACGACATATAACAAATTTCAAATATCAATGTGAGTTTTTTTTACTAGAGAAAAAACAAAATACTATTAATAATGCGACTAATACATCATAACCATGATTATTTTATTTCATTTTGTGAAACAACCAAACATTCAGGCATACACACACAATCAGCTCGAAAAATTTATTTTTGGGTTTTTTTCGCTCTCTCTCTCTCTCTCTCTTTCTCTTATTTGGATTCATTATGTTTTCCAATGTGAAAATATAAGGCAAAACAACGAGCAAAAAATATTTAGTACTATTATTTTTAATGAACTAAATTCATATATATTTAACGGGGGTAGAATGTGAAAATATCTATTTCGATGATATAATACATAGAACTGTTGATATAATGATATATTGTTTTGGAAATTCTCGTTTTTTTTCCATTTAAAAAGATAAAAACATTGATGAATTTGAACGCGCACACACCTCTTTGTTAAAATTAGAAATTTGAAAAACATTTTTTTGCCAAAAAAAAGGAGTTTGACTAACATCATTAAATTATTCTTGTTGCCATTTTTTACAGCAGAAATCTGTTCAAATGAAATGGAAGCGCTAAGGAAAAAACTAGACAGAAACTTTAGATGTCACGAAAGAATAGACAGACAAACAACTAAATGCACACATTTATGTATATTGTGGACCAAATATCTTTGAACACACCACAGAAACTATTTGACCGAAGAATAGAAACAAAAGAAAAAATAACTCATCGCTATTTTATTTGGTTGATTTCTTGAAGGGAATTTGTCAGAGAAAAACATCATACTAAATCAAAATGAAAGAAGATGAAACTTTCAGAAGAATTTTTCATTGGAGATTTGAGGATGCAATGAGAATAGTTCTTTGTTGACGTTTTGTTCTTGATGAACGACCAAAAGTTTGAGAAATCTAAATTTCTGGTTTGTTTGTTTTTATCGTTTTTTATTTATTATTAACAGCTAAAAGTTTTTTTACAGTCAGATTGATGATGTTCATGATCAATGAAAATCAAAGACAAAGAATTTTTTTCTAAAGCCAACCTATGATCAAGCTTGTTTTATTTGTCGTTTTCGTCAGCTTTAGTGATTGAATATAAGAAAAGATATTGCACGAATTTCGATGGTATCTTCTGTGGCTTGTTGTTGGTATTATTCTTCACTTCTTTTTTATTCTTTCATCATCGCCATATAAATGGCTGTCATTCGTCATTCATAAATTTTCTTACGACTCGTTTCTACTTTTTAGTGCGTCTGAATTTTTTTTTCCACTTTGCCTTTGTTCTTCTAGGGAAAAATTAAACCTCATTTCTGTATATTTCACAATTTTCAAGCAATTTTCTTCAAGAAGGATATTCTCTCACTCATTCTTCTCAATCAAATAACAAGATTTTGAGTTTTTTTCAGCTCGAAAAAAAAATTCAACATCTCTTTCACTATATACGCGATAAAAAAAGAGAGAAAAAATAAGAGCTCAAGTTTCATAAATATTCTTCATTCGGGAAAAGAGAAATTCTTTGATTAATAAGAATCAAAGAGTTAGACGTTGTTTATTTTTTTATTTTTTTTGATTCCTCTTCTCTTCATCTGTATCTGTGAGGAGAGTTTACACTAATAATGAATAATATGTTTCATCAATATTGAAAATCGGCATGATTCTCAGCTTCTCTTTTTTCTTCAAAAAATAAAAAGATCAACATCGAAGAAGAAGAAGTAGAAGAAAAAAACACTCAATAACAGAAATAAAAAAACTTTTTTCTCTGCCAACCACACGGATAGACATTAAAAAACCTACAAAGTACATCACGTTTTTAATATTGGAAGATACTTTTGCACTCTCTTCTCAAAGATTCAAAGAATCGTATTGATATTTCATTTTATTTTATTTGGCTAACTTTATTTTGTATGTATCATCATCATTATTATCATCGAGCCATAGAACCTAGGAGAAAAATTTAGGAAAAGAAAAAACAAATTACGTGTAATTATTATCATATTTTATTTCTGTTTGTTTGCCTGTGTTCTCGATTTATGTTGTTGTTGTTATTTTTGTCCATAGCTTGTTCAGTTATCGATGAATTATTTATCACCATCTACCACCATTATCCTCATCAACAACAACAAAAAATTTGTCTAAAGAAGAAATCCCAACATTTTTTGTTTGTTTGTTTGAAACGTTTCGTTTTATTCAACGATAAAAACCTCTCAATCAATTTTTCTGTTGGTTCGTTTGTTTGCTTGCTTGTTTGCTTGTTTTTTTGTTTTGTTTTTTTTAAAACATATCTATACGATTATATTATATTCTACTAAATTATATGTGTTTGTTTGTGTGTTCATAGTGGTGTTTTCCTTTCATTCCGAATGACGACGACTTCAACGATTCAACAGGAAAGAGAAAAAGAAAAGCATAAATAAAAAACAATTTTAGTGTCGAACATATTCGTGTCTTGGAACACAACAATGTTTTTTTCTTTTTTCCCTGTGTTTTAAATCGGTTATTAGTGTGTGTGTGTGTGTGTGTTTTATTGAATCGATTCTCCGTGATTCTCACACAGAGACTGACTAACACTGAATTGAATATCAATATTTTATGAGGAAATTCTCGTTGAGAAAAAGAAAACAGAAGAAATGAAAATCAATTTTATTAAAGTAACAAATTCAATATTGGTATGGAAAAAAAAGATCGTCAAAAATCATTTGACATTCGAGATTTGTTTTTTTTCCCAATAAAAAACAATTTCTGATTGACTTTTGGAACTATTAGTTTCTACAACGAGTCTTTTTCTAGTTATTTACCGTACGCCCAAAAATCAACAACAAAAATCCTCAATGTTGATGTCATGATGTTGAGTGATTCAGTTTGATTATTTGAAGTTTGTCATTATTATTCGTTTTTTTTGTGTGTTATGCTGTTTGTTTGTTTCCCTGGAACAATTTGTTTCATTATTTTTTTCAATTTTACGGAATGAAACAAGCAAGCAAGCGAATAAACAAAACAACAAAACAGGAGAACAAAACTTTTCCTTCTTTTTCTTCTTCAATGATCGAGCAAATGTGGATTTGATTTAGTGTGTGTGTAGTGTAGTTTGGCACACTGAATTTGTTTCATGTTTCTTATGGGATCTAATTTTAATAATGATTAATAAATAATTAATCAGCTGGCTACGATGATGATGATGGTGGTGGTGGTGGCGATAGTCGTCAACCAGAAAATGACCCCCCAATGAGTACAATCTCATTGCTGCCACACATTTGCTTTTGAAATTGAAAAAGCAGTTAATGTATCGTTTCAGTTTTCTTTTTTTTTCGTGTGTCCCATACAAGTAATCATTTTTTGCTGTTGTTTTTTTTTCTGGAACAATCTTTCGAGGAAGGGAGAAAATAAATAAAACGGTAACCTTTCCAAAGAGTGAGAGAGAATCACCTGTGCTGTAAATTACGACCACAGCGAGTACGACGTCGACTACGACAGCGATAAAACAAGAAAAAAATCCAGGGAAAAAAAACAATTTCAATTTCTCTTGGGTGTTTCGTTTGTTGTTGTTGTGGCCTGTGTGTATGGTGTATTATTTTAAGTATATTCTGGTCTGTATTATTACGTGGTACAACCAGAAAACTAAAAAAACACTAAGAGAACAACAACTCTGAATGAAAATGTTTCTTCGTTGATTGTTATTTACTTCTTTTACATTTTTAATGATGGTTTTCAATTCAACTTGGTTGTCCTCTTCGTCTTTTTCACCTTCATCATCATCATCATCATTGAATGTTAAATGTTGTCGTCCATCTTCATCATCATCATCATCACCGTTGTCGTCATCATCGTCAACGATTCGACTTTTACGGAGTCGTCGACAATCAAAACCAGTATGTAGTGATACGATCGCCACAGCAAACTCTCAGCTTTTGTCGCAGAGTTCATTAAAAGACGAATCTAGCGAAGAGACTGCAATATCGGATGGAGTTCCAAAAGCCCAAAAAGAGTCAAAGAATGGTGGAATGGTGTTACGTTCGAATCGTGTGATAATGGTGGTTGGTCGTAGCCGAGCCAACAGACCAACAAACCACCAGACTGAAACAACCAATGTTGTTGTTTCGCTTGATGATGATAAATTGGATGATTCACATTATAACAATCATCATCAACCAAATCAAAGCCATCATAAAAGATTAAGACGTCATTGGCGTCATTCAACAACTAGTATCATGAAACCATCAACTAGCACAGTGATTAAAACCGAAGATAACGACAATCATCATGATGTTGATTGTCGAAGACAGCGAGAAAGAGTTTTGTTGCCGTCATCATCGGACGATTCTAGTAGTGGATCGAATGGCATGAAGTTTTCACAAACACCACCAACACAACAACAACAACAACAGCGATTCCAAGAAGAACAGAAGCATCCTAAATCGTTATCGAATAGTAACGACGACGACGATGATGATCAAAAAGATAGTGGAAAAAAGAACGAATCGGATTGTTCCACTACCACTACTAAGACGACGACAACAACAATGAATTGTATTAACGCCAGTATTGCGACAATTGAACAGAACCAACAACAGTCCCAAGAAGATTTGATTTTTTTGAAACTATTTCTGTTGGAACAACGCCAACACCAAAATCCGAACCCGCCACAAGAACAACAACAGAAACCAGAACTAAAAAAACATACCGAACGACTGATTTCGTCTTCTACTAAATCAGAGTCCAATGCCGTCAAAAATGAATTAAACGGCAACAACCAGAATGACGGACTCATTTTGGATCAAGCTGTTAGTCAAGTGTCGTATAATGAAGTCGATGATCAACATGATCATGAATACGATAGTGATGTTTCATTGAATACTCTCGAAAATCGGCAAATCATTGAAAAAAATTTTAATTGTGATGGTGCCTTTGACGCGAACAACCGATCCGATGTTCAACAACATACTAAAGTTGAAAATTCAACAACACCATTGTCATCATCATTTCTGCTGATCAATACCAATCCGATCGATTCTGTTGAGTTTTTACAAAAATCAACCGATCAAAAGGACGATAAAACATCAAGTTTTTCATCGAATTCATCATCCACTTTGTCACCATCATCCACTTCGTCATCGATGAATTCGACAATCACTAACGGCGTTGGTGGTGGTGGTTTGATTGTCGTCGATCATCATTCTCATCAACAGATTCCCAATTGCTGTCTTCCGGAAATTATCAACAACAACCCTCATCACCATCATCATCATCATCTTTTTTCGCATCATAATAAAACAGAGGAGATTGTTGTCGATAATGAAAACGATATCTTTGAGAATAAATTGAATCATCTTCATCATGTACACGAACATCATCAACCAAACGCCGCCACCGCCGCCTCCAACACCACCAACAACAACACTACCAATACCAACAGCAGCAATAGCAATGGTCTCTATGGTCGAGCTTATTTCAATGGGAAAACTTATGAAAACTATGGGATTGTGGAGCAAGAGGAGAAAGCGGAACCGGCACGTGAACCAGATGACGAAGCCAAGTAAGCCAAAGTTTTTCTGTTATTGTGAAAATTCTTCTAGTTTGCTTGCTTACTTGTTTTTTTTTTCGTTTTTTTTTTTTTTTTTTTGGTTCTTGTTTGAATGTAATTCAAGCTGAAATAATGATAACAAAAAAAAAAACAAACACCGGAGTTGTGTGGTTCTCAAGCTGTTAGTCTAACAACCATCCATTTCGCTTTGATTCTTCATTAAATAATATAAATGATTGATGCCTCATTAGCCTCCTCTCATATAATATAACAATGATGTTTTTGTTAGGGATTCGTGATAGCGCTGACAAAGTTTAAATCCATCAGAATTTAAATATAAGGTTTTTTTTCTGCTGAAGAGAACCGGGCAACAAAAAAAAAACGAAATATTATTTCTGAATGCATGAATGCCCTCTTTTTTAGTTTTGCTGGTTGGAAAACAAATAGGAAAAAACTTATCACGCGTAGTTTCAATAGAAAGAGAGAGAGAGGGAAATCTAAAACAACAACCATATCAAACAAACAAACAGAGAAAGCTTTCCAAGTTTTAAAATTGTTTCAAAAAAAGTTTGTCAAAATTAGTTTTTTTTTGGAAAAGAAAAAAAAATTTAATTTCAAATTAAACATAAACAGCATAAACAAGTGCTGAACTCATCTGGACTGAATAGAAAAATATTTGAGAGTTTTTCCCCATGTTTTTTCTTTTCTCTTCCATCCTGGATATATTTTAATAGACTCTTGGGCTCGGGGATAATAGACTAAACGACTATCGTTTATTACAATCATCATCTCTATCACAGAAAGAGAGCAGTTTGTTTTGTTTTTTTCGCAAAGAAAGTTTTTCCTTTATGAAGGTTTAATTTTATTTTTATTCTTGCCTTGTTTCTTCCACTGGTTTGATTTCACTTGGTTTGGCAGCAAACCAGGAAAACCGAGAAAAACAGCAGCAAAAACTTAACCAACACCGAATTCTGTGTGTCATTTTTTTTTTCTTCTGTTCACCATCGAATTTTGGTGCGACTTCTCAATTTTCTCTCAAAATGAACATTGAAAAATGGCAAGGAAGAGAAGAAAACTATTAAGAGTTTTTCACTCACCATATTCTGTTGGATGTTTTTAAATATTCTTTTCTATATTTTCTTTCTCTC